>VMDR010009472.1:0-33323 GCA_007922815.1 Macrotus californicus
TTATCATTATTTCTCTTATATTGATGGCTTCCAACACAACCTTTCCATCCCTGTCTGGTCCGAAATTTTCTCTACATATTTTCACTTGGATGTTTCAATGTTACTATAAATGTAACTAACATCCTGCCTCCTTCATCTAAACTATACTTCCCCTCCTGTGCTCTGGGTCCAACAGCTTTAGCCTAATGTACTTCTACTTCAATATCTTTCAAAATTCATCTGCCATGACTCAGCTCCTCGATCCCTCAGGTGCTATGAACAGTCCTCTCCACCACCTTCCCATAGCGCTTTGTCTCTCCCACATCACTTTTCATTATGAGGTTACATACAACCCTGTTTCCCCCTGAACTGTAAGCTTCTTGCAGACTGAGACTGTAACAGGAAGACAGCACGAGTATACTATCTGCCATTCCCTGACAGTACCCTGATTTTCAGTTAGGTGTTTTCTCTCTGGCCTATTAGCTTTAGGAGAGATGACCCCATGCCACAGATAAAGAGGTGGAGTTTCATCGCCTAGTGGTATTCCCATGCTACTTGCCAAGGCAACCGGCATAGGCCTGGGTTTCTGAACCAAAAAATGTATGACATTTCTTTCAACATAGAGATTGGTTTTGAAAGGAGCATGTGACCCAGGTGGACCAATGAAAAATGAGATGAACTTTGCTAGGTGCTTCTGGGAAAGAAGTGCTTCTGCTTTTAAAAGTGAATATCCACAAAAGCTTTCCTCTCTTTTGTAAATCTCAGTGTCTAGAAATGCCAATGGCCACAGTGTGGGAAGACAACGTGAAGATGAAACCAGTGCACGGAAGGGAGATGACTCAGGAGCCACTCAATTAACCCAACCCTGAAGCCTGCCTTTCCTCTGAAATTTCACTTATATGAGCCAAAAAAAATTGATTATTAAATGGGAGCCTTGTTCTCTGTAACTTGTAACATGAAGGGTCCTAACTGATACAGGGACTCTAGCTTCAACTTTGTATCCGTGGTATCAATCACATGGCAGACATTCAATAAATGCCTGCTAGGCTGGATGAGCACATGCTTCTAGTGTAGCTCCCCTCTGGCTCTCTGGAGCAATTTCCCCTCACAGGTCCCCACCAGCTTCCTCCCCATTTGAGCTTCTGGTGGGAGTAGATTACTTTCTGAGACTGAAACAGAGCTCCCTGCAGTGACAGGAATATTCATGTCTATCCCGTCCCTCTCTTTCTTGAAAATTTCTCAATGAGAACTAGCAAATCAGAACTCACAGGCTCCCCTTTTTCTGAACTTTGGACTGCCACATTTCACATTGCAATTGTACTTATCATTCCAACATACTTTCATGAAGTTTATTACTTCCTGGTGATAACTTTGGAATCACTGTCATCTAATCAATAAAAATCTGTCCACAAAACACATGTTAGAAGCGATTATTGTTATTCAACATTTCACCACTCAAATATTTGAGTTGCAAAGTCCCATACTAAAGTATGATAAAATTTCTAAGAAGTTTTCTGTTTGTTTCCTTTATCTCTTGATGTGGATTGTTAAGAGCTTATTGTCAGTGAGTAATATTTCTTGACTTGAATAGATATCTTATCCTTTGTCTAATTTCCTCTTGCCTCCATCAGTTGTTTTAAATGGTACTCATCTATCTCAGGGACAGCAAATAAGGCCGGAGTTGGCACTGATCTTAAAGGTCCAATAAGCTGCCCAGGACCCAGGAAATGGCCTTGCACGAGAGTATCATTCAACCACATTGCACTACACTGTGCTCGGCCAATTACTTGAATCATCTGTCAGAGATTCTGCATGCCAACTATAGATAGGGAGAGTTACAGACTGAGGAATGAAAAAATTAAGCTTAACCACATTAAATTTCAGTATTTCTAGTCATCAAAAGACCAATTAAGAGTGAAAATATAAGCCCAGAAAGTGGGAGAAATTATTTGCAACAATATATAAATTATTAATTGTTATATAAAAGAATTCCTGAAAATTTATATGAGATATATTACTCTATCCAAAACTTTTGAATAGGCATAAAACGGAAAATCCAAATGGCTAATGAACCACTTTCCCCTCATTTTGTTTCAGATTTTAAAAAAAATTATTTTTAGAGAGAGGGGAAGGGAGAAAGAGAGGGAGAGAAACATTGATCGGTTGCCTCTCACATGCCCCCAAATGGGGACCTGGCCCACATATGCCCTAACTGGGGATTGAACACGTGAGCCTTTGCTTTGTGGGATGTCACCCAACCCACTGAGCCACGCTGGTCAGGGCTCCCCTCACTCTTAATGTATTTATACCTCTCCAGGGACTTCCCTTGCTCACTTAAAAGAAAGCGATAATGAACCAGGATAGCAGAGGGAGCTGTTGCTGCCCAGAGAGCCCACAAACTCGAAAAGCAGCACCAAGGGAGCATCCCCAGTTGCCCAGGGGGGAGTTGTAACCTGAACACCATAAGGCAGTCATGGCCAATTTAACACCCAGAGAGCCACTTCTTACTCATCAAGGCCTCTCCTGGCCAGCAAGCCTCTTCTAACCATTGTCCTCTCTAGTCTCATGGACTATCTGGTCTAAGTCCATCTTGTTGAACCACTCTCTTTGCCCTGGAGTGGAAAGGAAACACAGCCTGTAACAGTGGCAGCAGGTGGGGACAAAGGTGAGATGTGAGTGGCCAGGTAGGGTGTGGGGGTAAGGTGAGGAGTTCACCCATTGCAACGTGCACACCTGCTGTTGACTGGCAGGGACAGTGGCCATCTCCCAGCAGCCACTCAGGTTCCGGTTTGTTCAGTTCAGGCAGGTTGGAAAATTCGGGAGTGTGATGTGATAGATTTTACAAAGTTCAATCAGATCAATTAAATAGATGCCTCTATTTCTGAATATCTGAGTAATTTCCTGTCTGGGTTGCCTAAGCCAAAGGTCACTTGTGTTGAATCTAAAGCCCTGTGTAGCTTTATGCCCACTGTCAGGAGGTGGCCAGCCACATGAAGAGGAAAAAAAAGGAAGGGACAGTAAAGAACACCATTTGAGAAATTCTCAGTGAAAGGATAACAGAACACACACCCACCCACCCTGTGAATCAGCACCGATTGTTTGTAAAGACTTGTGCTGGGCGTGAAAAGGAGAGTGGGAGGAAGGCCTTTGTTTACCGTCTTCCAGGTGGACAAGGGAAAAAACAGGGAAGACAAAATTGTCCTAAAAGAAACATTAGTAGTGAAATAAAACATAGCAGAGCCAGTGTGTCAGAGTGAAGAGACAGGTGAACGAAATGAATCTGGGAAAGAAATGAGTGTGTTTAATTATTCACTTATTCATTCAGTCATTCACTCGATGTGCCATTCACCGCAATAGGGACTAGAGACACAGAAACAAATAGGACACAGGGGCCTCCATCGCAGCTAGAAGTGGGAGACAGGCAGGTAAGCAAACAAAAGCACGAATAAGACATCAGAGCTATCGTAGACTGGTACAAGGCTCAGGGAGATTCCAACCAGGTGAGGAGCCTGTGGGCAGAGGTCAAGAGGAGGCTGTCGAGGGCAAGGGTGACAGCTCTGATGAGTGAGGGAGCAGCACTGTGTGAAGGGCGGGCAGAGGGTCTGAGGAGCTGTATAATCCTAGAAACCCAAGCTCCGAAGCAACTGTTTTCTGTGGCATGCCTTTAAAACCTGGAAAGCAGCCCTTTACAGGAAAGGTGCATGATCCAGGCAGAAGGCAATGATGGGGAACCACTGAACTGTATGAACTAGCTGGACTCTTGCCGGACAGGCCCCTGACCTTGTCAGGGCAGCTGGTCATCAGACTGGTGACGCCCAATCAGCACAGGGGCCACCTTGATGAAAAAAAGCAAACTGCCCCACCAAACCTTCTTCTAGGAAGTATTGCCCTAAAATTGTTGCTCTGGAGCAGGCAAAAAGGAGCCAGGAGGTCCTGTGGATGGACTCTGGAGGTAGACAAACCTGAGTTGAAAGCCTGGCTCTTTAACAGATGGACAAAAATACCTTTATTAGTAAGAACTTATTGGTTTTAAGTAATAGACACTTAAACCAGCATAAGTGAAAAGGGTCGCTTTAACATAAAGATAGGGGGCTGTCTCTCAACTGGAGTCCAGGAAGGCACGCAGGTGCCAGAAGGACCAGACCAGGGGGTTGGATAGCTCCCTACCAGAAACTATGTGGTGAGCTCTCCCTGTCTCTGCTCATCTCTAGGAATTGGCTTTCTCCATCTCTCTCTCTGTCAATCTCTGTCTCAGCCTGGAGGCATGTAGCTACTCACAGGGTCCTTGTTTCCCTCTTGCAGGCCCCAGCCCGTGGAAAGCCTGAACTCTCTTTGGACACAGTTCCAGATGCCTGGGAGACTCTGTGTCTGCTCAGGGCAGGAGAGCAGGGTTCAAGCTGAGCAGATGGCTGCTGGGAGCTCCCACTGGTTCTTGTGAATCAGGCAGGCACCTCAAAGGAGGTCAGCCATGGTTCTTCCTATCACTGGCCCCTCACCCCTGGAGACAGTAGTCACTACTTTACCCGGTTGTTGAACACATTCCATGAGTTAACATATCTAAAACAATGACTATACAGAGCAGGCCCTTAGAGAATGGAAGTGATGATAATTATTATATCATTCAGCAGAGATAGAAAATGATCTATTTTTAAGAAAGCCCAATCCAGGAGACTGGCATGTAGCTTTCTCTCCTCCACCAGAAAGATGTGGGACAAGGCCTCTCTTCCTCTGCCTCATCTCTCATCTCTTAGTTATAACTTAAAACTCCCACCCCTACATCCCCCCCCCACCGCCCTGCCCCAGGCTTTCTTTGCTATTACAAATCAATGATTTACTCTTTGGGCCCTTGCCACCCCTCATGACTATATTTAGGAGTGTTAATTTTATATAGTGATTCTATGTCTTCCTTCTTTATTAAACTTTAAACCCGAGGGCTGAGACATCTTGATACCCAGGGCCTGCCGTACACCTAGTGTGCCCTTGATAATATTTGTCAATTCATCATGTTTCCACAGCAAGGGCAATATCTCTTTATAGAGTCATAAAAGGAATCTCAAGAACTCATTTACTTCAGGCCACTCCCTTTAACAAGATTAAGGTTGAAGCTTCAGAAATAAATGGCCTCGTGTCTGATTTCTACTCTAACACAAGCTGATGGTCATGCCACCTGGGGTTTGGCAGGGACTTCTAGATCAGGCACCTCCCCCTCTGGGTTCCTGCCCTGAGACATGGGAGGCTGGTTTCCCCTTGAACAGGGAGCCTGTTGCCTTCCCAGGAAGCTCACTCCAGCTTTATTCTTTTATAATTTAGGGAATTCTTTGTATGAAGAATCTCAAACCTGCTTCTGCGTCACTTCCATGAAATGTTCCAAATTCTGAAGGACCACAACTGATGCCTCTTCCCCAGATTGGATTAATTATTACAGTAGATGCTGTGGTATACCCACACGTCCCTGGTTCAAGACTGAGTCACTCATTCCCTCAACTGATCGGAGTGTTGACTGCTGACAGACCACAGGTAGTGCAAGGTCACTTCCCCTCTAGGAATGTGGCCTGTATCCAGTGACTGGCTGATGAAGACTCAGCCACCTCAAAGTGAGCCAGCTCTAAAGAACTGTCCCCAGGACTGACTTCAGACCTTTGCTGCACCTGCACCAGCTCAATGCGTCCCTCTGGCACTTCTGCTCCCTTCACTTGACCACAGGTGTGGGCCCCATGGGCATGCTCAGCAAACTTCCTACACATACCCTCCCTCTCAGTCTCTTTCCTCAGGAAACGATGACAACAAGGAGCTTTGGCTCCCAATTTGAATTGAATCGACAGCACGGACTCTGCTTTCAGGACCTGTTTGACCATCCTGGGTTCTCTGTTCAGCTTGGAAGGCATTCTTCTCCCATTCATTCTGCATTCACTGAAGAAACTTTTATTGCATTCCTACTACGTGCCAGGCCCTGTGCTCAGCCTGGGGATTCGGAGACTCGCCTATGTCTTCAATCGTGAAAAGAGAGCAAGCAATTGGTAGCTGAATGTCTCCTCTGTCTCTGTCATTTATTAACACTGACTAGACTGTGGGACTAGCCTGTCTTCTTGTTCTGAACGTAACCCAATGGGCCTTCTTATTGCCCTTGTCATGGTGGGCAAGGCTCCTCTTTGTAGGGGCTTTAATCTTCTTGACGCTATTCTTATAGATTTGTGTCTCTCTTTGTATTTACTTCTTAGCTTCTGGGTTCCTCCTTCCAGCTCTTGTGGCCAGGCTTGGCAAGGGCCAACATAAATGTTTCATTCACTCAGGATTCTAGTGCCTATTTCATGCTTACTTGGTTCAAGGCAGTGAAAATCTGGAGGAAAGGTTCTTAAAGCCTTCCAGAAGGGCTAGGGCAGAAGGGATCAGGGTGCAAATTTTCATCCAGTAACCTCTCCAGGACCTACCCACCTCAAGTGGAACCGGAATAAATCAACTACATTTGCTGCTGGCACTCCTCTCTTTTATCAATGCCAGTCCCTGAGGGCACTCTTCAGCATGGCCGCCCTGCTTTCTGTTCTGTATACTTCCTCATCCCTTCCTGTCAATCATTTTCATCTTTTATTTGAACAAGTCTGAGTCATAATGCACCTATTCCAGGGAGCATCACATTTTAAGCTTTTTTAAAATACCAGATTGCAACAGAAAAGGTTTTGCCCAATGGTCAAGGTCAAGGCATTGACAGACATGAAGAAAACAGAGGGCTCTTTTCAGCTCTTTTGCAATCACATCAAGACCAAGTGCTCGTCATTGAACAGATACAACAATCTAGCAAAGAATAAAAGGAACCCAACCCCAACAGTCTCATGGTACAGATGACAAGCCAAGAGATAGTGGGGTCAAGCAGTGTGCCAAAGGTCACACAGCAGTAATTGCCAGGGCTGGAAAAGCAGGCACCTTCATTATGCAAGGAGAGAATACGTGGATGGTATATTTTAGTGTGGATTCTGCCTATGACAGGTGCTCATTTCTGGGTACTACTTGAGAGTATTACTTTGATCCATGACGTAGAGAAGTGGTCCTATTCTTATTAATCAGGCCTCTTTTACCTGTCACAGGTTACCTCCACAGTGAACAAGACCAAGCCCTAGGTGCCTTTTCTGATGGGTGAGAAACAAAGAACCAGGTTCCAGTCCACACAGTTACACCACTTACAAGTTTTTGACCTTCAAAGCACCATTTCACTGTCATCTCCTTAGTCCCCTAGCCTGGCCTTCCTCCCTCAGTTGTGGGGCATCAGGCGAGATAAAGCACACAAAATCTCCCCGAACGATGGAGAGCACCATGCCACATGAGGAGTTAATTTCCATCTGCTCTGTGCACTGGAATCATCCATGAAGGTTGACATTGGGGGTGGAGGGGGTTGGGGAGATCAAAGGTAGGGGAGAGGGAGGGCTTGGGGGTGGGACCTGGTATCTGGGAACTTTTTTTAAAGAGTCACAGGTAATTTCCACAGGTGCACAGTGGAAACCACTGATGAGACAAATAAGAGAAGTAAATTACACTGTGAACTAAAAGGGGGTCTTAAACTCTGTTTAGAGTGGATAACCAAGGGTCAAACCTAAAGAACAATAGAATTGCCTACCTTTTTCAGAGCACCCCAAACCCTAATCTCAGGTCCCTTTCCTTCCCCTAGAAAACATCTATGTTATTGCTTCAATGACATTTCCTTACCTCACAGAACACACACACACACACACACCATGAACCATCTCCACCTCCCTACAGGCTGAAGTCAGAGTCCAAGTACAGTGGTACCTCGGTACCCATCATTAATTTGTTCTGGAACTCCTGACAAGTGGCAAAATTGATGAGTTCTGAGCAAGCACCAAGTGCTGAAACATTTTTTTTTTTCTCATCAAGATGTGACAAGTCCATGGTTTGACAAGTTCTGAAGCTGACGAATACCGAGGTACGACTATGGTCTCTGGGTCATCACTCTGTTCTTTCAGGTTCAGAAAAATAAGCTACTCAGGCCCTGGAAAATGGATTCAGAGCCCAAACCCAAATCTCCACAGGATGATCTATAAACCAGACTGTTTATATATTCCCTGGGGACACCCTGTGAGCATCCTAGTTCTCCTTTTTAAAATAACTAAGTGGCCTTGATCAAGTCTCTAAGACTATTATTGCCTCATCATCATCCTTTACACAGTATTTCCGTCCATGTAACAGTTCTCTTTGGAATACCAATTGAATGTCATCAGAAACTTGCTCAGCGGCCATAGCATTCAAGAAAATGTAGAAGACTGAGAAGAGTGAATTTGAGGAATATTCCATTCAGGCCCTGAGACACCAAGGTAGACAGCTGTTACTTGTGTCTGCCTAGCACCTCTTTTTCCCTTCTTTTGGGAACAGAACTTCCTTCCTTGAAGGAACTGCTCTTTTGCTTCTCCATATGGTTCTGGGCTGCTGATCAATGAATCCTGACCTGTCCCCCTGGGGCCACAGGGGTGGGTATGTGACCCTGGCTTAACCATAATGACATCCTCCTTACCTCACCTTAGCAATTGGTCTGAGGATTCATTCAAGGATCAATTAAAAAAACAAAACAAAACAGGAATTTTTCTAAATAAAGCTGATGGGTTAAAACGACGTATTCTTTCTGGTCAAGATGCTATAGAACTGTGACATCAGAGCTGCCACATGAGAACACTGAGAGGATGAGGCCACCATCCAGAGATGAGGCTATGCAAAACGCAGAAGCAAACAAGGAAAGAGGAAGTTTTTATGGTGTCAAGTTCCATCGGACTGTCCTGGCATTATCCAGCAACTAGTCTTTGGACTCTTTGGGCTGCCCTAAGACTCTTTTGCAAAAGCTTCTTTTTTACTTAAGTCAGTTTGTTTTAGGATTTCTGTTACTTGCAACCCAGAGTCTTGATAAACAGAAACACTCTGACAAGCTTTTCTCTTTACCATATGTTTTTTTTTAAATCCTCACCTAAGGACATGTTTATTGATTTTCGAAAGAGAGGAGGGAGGGGAGAGAGAGACATCAATCAGCTGCCTCCTGTACACGCCTCATCCGGAGATTGAACCCACAACCTAGGTATGTGCCCTAACTGGGAATCAAACTCGCAACCTTTTGGTATACAGGATGATGCTCCAACCAACTGAGCCACCCAACCAGGGCTACCATATATTTCTTGAAACGTCAAGAATTTGGGGCTCTGTGTGTGTAAGAACTGAGTGTGTTCTCATGTTTACTTGATCAGAGTGTTGGATTGTTTGGCCACCTTGGTTATACTGGGAACTGTACCTTCCAGCACCGCCTTCTCTGTATGACTCTGGCTAGAGTTGGCCAAAACTGAAGTTGCATCAGATGTGGGAGGCAGCAGTGGAGTAGCAGCCATCTTGCTCTGAAGTCCACTATTGGCTGGAGCTGATGGTGGGGAGACACAAAGACGTAGGCGGGCCCCTTTGTGTTCTCACTCTTCCCTGCTCCCTACTGTTGGTCTGTTGAAAAACGGTGACTCCATGCCCACTATCGGATGTTTTGCCACACATTCACACAAGCAGTATCTACAAGAACCAGCATCCTTCTGAAGATGCTGTATGAATGAGCCACATGCCAGTAGCCAGACCTGCCTTGCTTTCTGCAAGCTCCTCTTTGTTCACCTGCACTGGGGTTGGTTAGTGACTATTCTATGAGCCTTCAACACCTCCTTTCAGACATTCAGATCTTTACTCCTCCCACTCCTCCCACAATTGTGTAAGATCTAATTCTTATAATCAGTTCTTTCTTCCATGACATTCATAATGGTATGCCTCCATACTCTGTGACTCTGACTAATGCACATGGGATTGGGTGGACCCTGCCAAAGCAGCTTCCTGCTTCCTTTCTGTGCTGCATGGTCACACTCAGCCCTCCTATCTCGAGAGTTTTCCTCCTCTCTGCTCACTATGTTGCCTCCATTCATTCATATACCCTCCATGTGTTCATGGGAAGATCTGATCCTGTTCCTGCTCACCTTACCATTGTGCTATAGGCTGTCCTGTCTCAAGCTACTCCTCTCCGACCCTGCCTGATTCACTTGTACACTATTTCCTACTCTTCATTGTAATCACAAGACTATGTCTAGCAGGCAGCCTGGATGTTTAACTCAGACTGTCAAATGTTGGGATGTCCTGCCCACAGCCTCCCACTCCTGATTTCCAAATAGGAAAGTCATTAGATTAAAAAAATAAATGTCCCCGAAAGAACTTAATGGGCACTGAGTGCTGTCTATAGTAGACAGCAAAGAAATATTTTTAAATTAATTAAAACTAAAACTAAGATAAAACTACAAACTCTTTGAGTTGGAAATTATCAAGGAATGTTTTAAAAAATAACATATACGGTATGCTGTTGGCCCATTGAACACTGCCTGTGTGGGTTTGAAATTTCCAGAGATGGGTTCAAGGTCCCTTCCAGCTCTGTGATAATAGCTCAAAGGCCAGAGCTATTAATCCCCGCCAGTCATTACTCAATGAGACCTTGGGTGAGCCAGCTGGCCTCTCTTGGCTTTGGCTAGTCTATCAGGATCAATGAAGTAAACAGAAAGACTAAAAAATTGTGGTATCTCAGGCCTGGAAGCAACCTTAGGGGTTATGCCCAATTTGGGCAGCTGGCCCTTGCTTATCTCCACCCAACCCCTCTGGCTTTGCTGACACTTCCCTCAGCTGGGACCCTGAGGCCATGGATGGTGATTCAGCCTCTGTTGGGACTTTGTCCAAGAGTTGAATTTTCTTCACATAGAATTAGAAATCCTAAATTTTAAAAAGGACCCTGTTTCCCAGTTTGACATGAGACAAACAGCAGATTATAACCAGGTAAGAATGGAAAGAACTTGGATCATGCAAGAGGAGAATAATTTATTTCAAGGAAGAATAAAGCAACTAACTACCAAGACTGGGCATCTAGCATGTGCCCTTTCTCTACCCTCTGCCTTCCACACTGCCTTGTGTCTCCAGTCCCAGGTCTGTGCCCTTTCTGGGACCCCACATTGGATACAGTGAGTTGTGTTTTAAGATGCAGTTAGGGAAGTGTGTAGAGGGTAATTGCTGGGCCTGCCAGTCATGGACACAGCCTTGAGCGGACTCTCTCCAGAGCCCTGGCTGATGTGCGGAGCTGCAGAACCAGTGTGTTGGATACAGAGAGCTGAGAGGCTCAGGAAGGGCTGAGAATGAGCTGTGGTTAGAAACCTGAACAGGAGGTGGTGAGTGAGCGTGGAGGATGGGACATGGCTTGGCCCTGGGGAAATACTCAGAGTCCTTTGGTGACCATTTATGGGGGAGTAGCCTCCTATCTGAAGGGTTTGTAAGTTTACTGCACTGGCCATCTAAAAACATTCGTAAGGACCGGGCAATGGTCTTGGTGGGGTGGAGAAAGGTGCAAAGTCAAGACCAGCAGTCCCAGAGGCTCAGAGCATTCAGGGTGTGTAAAACATCCTTGCGCTCCCAGTCAGACATGCCTCAGCCAGAGCACCCTCTTCCTGACCCATCAGGGGTCTTGCCCTGGTAAACAGCTGTGGAATGTTGACAGAGATGTGAATGTGTATGCAGCTGAAGATCCTGGACACCAAAGCACTTTTCTGCCAGAATAATCTCAGAAAGTAGTTGGATGGAGTACGGAAGGAGATGGACCCAGAAAGCTTAAAAAAATTTTTTTGTAAACCTGTATTTGTTATAGCAAATACTGTTTACAATATAAATGACCTTGCACTTTGTGGGGCTTGCATTCATGTGTCAAGATTTCAGTGATAAGGAAATATACTCTTAAATTATTTTTCTATGCCTGTAACATATCTTGGAAAGTTAGAAGCTGAGGTGAATTATTTTTTCCTACTGCAGGACCATTAAAAAAATTAAAACAAACCTTTTGATTATTTTAAGTAATTACAATTTAGAAAAAGTCACCTTAGCCTTGGCTAGTGTAGCTCAGTGGACTGAGTGCCAGCCTGAAAACCAAAGGGTTGCCAGTCCAATTCCCAGAGTACATGCCTGGGTTGCAGCCAGGTCCCCAATAGGCGGCAGGCGAGAGGTAACTACACATTGATGTTTCTCTCTGTCTCTTTCTCCCTCCCTTCCCCTCTCTCTAAAAATAAGTAAATAAAATCTTAAAAAAAGAGAGGCACTTTATTAATATTTTGAAAGATGCCCCACACTCTTACTTATGCTCCTATACATGAAAATACAGTTGACCCTTGAACAATATGGGTTTGACCTACATGGGTCCACTTATATGTGAATTTCTTTCTGTTTCCCCAGGTTTTGCACCTGTGGATTCAACCAACTGTGGCTAGACCAACAGTGTTTTTGATCCTCCATTGGAAATCCACAGGGGCTCCTTGAACCAATCCCCTGTGGATTCCCAGAGACAGCTGTAGTTAAGTTTAGGGAGAGTCAAAAGTTATATGTGAATTTTTGACTGGGGAGATCAGTCAGCAGTGTTTAAAAAATTTGTTTCTATTAAATATTAAATGTGAAAACACTATTCCTAACATATGAAGGACCTAAAGACTAATAAAACACCTGTGACTCTACCACTGGCTTAAGAGCTAGAACGTCACAATTACCCAGAAGCCCCACTGTCCAATCCCATTCCTGCCCTCCTCTGCAGAAGAATCCAGCTGCCAGAATTGAGTCTCCACCAGTCCCTTGCTTTTCTTTACTTTTACCACATATGCTCGTGTCCCTTAACATACATGACTTAGTTTCACATGTTTTTTTATATAAAGTCGTACTTTATGTATGTGCTCTTTTATGACTTGCTTTTAAAACAAATGTATCCATCAATTATATCATATACACAAAAACACATTTGTCATGTGTTCAGCGTGGTGAATTTTCTCAGAGTGAACACATCCCTGGATCAAGGCATGGGACATCGTTAGCACTCTGGAAGCCCTCCTCGGCCCCTCCCAGTTACTATGTCCCTCCAAAGGGAGCCAACAGTCTGACTTCTAACATCATAAAAGGTCATAAAAATTACATAAATGGAATCAGTGTCTAATTTTATACACTCAGCTTTATGCTAATACATGTTGCTGGATGCAGCTATAATCATTTGTTCATGCTGTACAGTATTCTTTACATGACTCTATTATACTTTACATATTTATTTGTCTATTGATGGATATTCAGGTTCTTTTCAATGTTTGCTATTAAAAACAGGGGTGTTATAAACATTCCCAAATGTGTCTTCTTCAGCCCAAGTGCAAACGTTTCTTTAGGAGAAATTAGGGATGGAATTTCAGTGTCATAGAATATAGTTGTTGTTAGCTTTATTAGGTGATCCCAAATGTGAAATCAGCACTCACCACTAAAAACAAAAATCTTTGCCAATCTACTAGGTAAAAATTTAAATCTCGTTGGTTAAATTTGCATTTCTTTCCTTGCGTTTATTTCATTATTATATTTTAAAAAGCTGTTCATCAGCCATTCCTATTTTTCTTTTATTGAGTTTCTGTATCCTCAACCCATTTTTCTGATGGGCTGCTGGGAGCTTTCTTAAGGGCTCTTAAAAACCTTTATATATTAAAGGTAGTACTTGTTACAAATATATCTACTCAATTTATAAATTGAGATATAATTGACATAGAACATTGCTTTTGGGAATACAACACATTTGATATTTGTGTATGTTGCTAAATGATCAGCACAAAGTCTCGTTAACACCCATCACTGTACATAGTTACACTTTTTTTCTTGTGATGAGAACTTTTAAAATCGACTCTCTTTGCAACATTCAAATATACACTACTGTTAACTACAGTCACTATACTGTACACCCAATTACCAGGACTTATTTCTTTTATTGGGTTGGCCAAAAAGTTTGTTTTTTTTTCCGTAAGATGGCTTTAGTAGCACTTAGCTGCCTTTAACTTCACTCGAAACAGTTTTGTTAGATTGAATGTGACAGCTGTTATATCAGCGTGCATTTAAAAAAAAACATCAAAATTGGTGAATTTTTGTGTAGACATTTTAATATTGAAGATGGAAGAAAATATGTAACATTTTCAGCATTTTATGCTTTATTATTTCAAGAAAGATAGAAACACGACTGAAAGGCAAGAAAAGTTTTGTGCAGTGTATGGCCAAGATGCTGTGGCTGGTTGAATGTGTCAAAAGTGGTTTGCAAAGTTTCATGCTGGAGATGTCTCTCTGGACGATGCTACACAGTTGGGCAGACCAGTTGAAGTTGATAGCAATCAAATTGAGACATTAATTGAGAACAATTAACGTTACGCCACGCGGGAGGTAGATGGTATACTCAAAATATACAAATCATTAAAGTTATTGGTGAAAATGAAAAACATGTCTTTTATTTTACAGAAAAAACTAACCAGACTTTTTGGTCAACTCAATATAACCAGAAGTTTGTACCTTTTGACCCTCTTCACCAATTCCACCCACTTCTGGCAACCCCCGATCTATCCTCTGTATCTACTGTTTTTCTTATGTCCCACAGACACGAGTGAGTGAGCTCACACAGCATTTGCCTGGCTCTGACTTATTTCCATGATCATTCATAGCATAATGTTCTTTTCATCGTGCAGTTCTCACAGTTCGGTTTGTGGTGCTTTTTGTCATTCGGAAGTTTGAAATGTTTATGCAATCAGAGCCACATTCTTTCCCTTTGCAGATCCTGTCCTTTCTGCTGTCAGGGCTGGGCTCAAACATATTTTTCCACTCCAGGATGACCTGTTTGGTAAGGTGGCTTTATTTTTCATAGATACATTGCATCTGGTGGCTTTCCAAAGTTACTGAGCAGAGGTAGTAATGGCCAGGTCAAGGTGGGACCTAGATGCTATTTCTGCTACACAGATTTTAGAAGCAAAAGTAGTGATGAACTTTTTATTATCTGGAGACCTGTCTTCATCATACGGAGAATAAAAAGTGAACTGAGCTGTGCTAAGGCCAATTCTTTGTTTCTTATGCGAGGAGGTAGAAGTAATGGTGTCTTCTCCCCAGAACCCAGCAAACAGGCTGGAATCATTACAGCAGGGACATTTCACCAAAGGGAGAAATACCTGAGGGACAAGACTGGCCTGCCAACAAGGAAGAAATGAGCCCTCCAGCAGAGGCCTGGCATGGGCTCTCCTCCCACAGGGGCTGTTGATTGCTTAGGCTTTTACAATTCTCGAGCCCTGTTCCAAGGAGCTTTTGTGGTTTAAATCAATGTGCTTCTGGGAATAAGTGCCCTTATTATTCCTAGTTCACATTGTTTGCTGTGCTCTTATACCACTGTGACATAATGCCCTTTGTGCAGCTGTACAATAACAGTCCTTTCAGGAATCTCTAACGGCTTTCTAATTAGGACCCACCACCACATGACAGATGTAGAAAACTGCAGTCTAGAGACAAATGACAAAGCTTCACCTTGGTCACAAAGGAGCCAAGCCCAGGTCTGACTCCTCCCAGGAGGTTGCAGGGTCTGGCTGCACCACTGTCTGGGAGTGGACCCCTACAGCGGTGTCTGCCCTGTTGTTAGGCTGCCCCAGCACATGGCAGGGATTGCTGGGTCCCTGGCAGTACTGCTTAGAGTCATCTAAGCAGCTGAACTATCAAGTTGAGGACCGAAAATCAGAAATTCCCAGCATTGGTCCTGGCTGGTGTGGCTCAGTGGATTGACTGCGGGACTGGGAAGCAAAGGGTCCTCGCTCGCTCAGTTCCCAGTCAGGGCACACACCTGCATTGCAGGCCAGGTCCCCAGTAGGGGGCGCGTGAGAAGCAACTACATATTAATGTCTCTCCCTCTCTTTTTCCCTCCCTTCCCCTCTCTCTAAAAATAAATAAATAAAATCTTAAAAAAAAAAAAAAAAAAAGAAATTCCCAGCATTGGCTGAGCAATAGCTCTTGAGTTTATAACTAGTGCTCAGTGACTAAGCTTCTAGGGTGGTGTAAGACTGGGTCACTTGAAACAGAATTCTGCATTAAGTAATTAAACTTGATTGACTGCCTACTATGCACAAAGATGAACTCCCAATGGCCCCTGTGGCTGTTCACATCCTAGATGAAAGAGGAAACAGACATGGAAGCAAGGAGTTTTAAGAAGCTGAGCGCTTTAATAGACAGCAGACCAGAAGGTTAAGGTAGCACCCGCTCTGGGAGCTTTCAGGAGAGCTTCTTGGAGAGGAGGACTTTAACCTGGGCGAATCTTCAGAGATGGACTAAGCCTGCTCTGCAGAGCTATGGGTAAGAGAGCATTGCACGCTGAAGGTCAAGTGCATACAAAGGCCTGGAGGTGTGAAATGCTCTGGGGTTCAGGGACAAATGAAAATGTCAACATGTCTAAAGTGGCCATGGTTATCCCCCTGTTCTGTTCTATTTTTATAGCCAAAACTCTCTTTTTATCCTCAATATCTTGTCTTGGATGTTGAAAAGATTGAGCTTGTTTTTTTGTTTTTGTCTTTGCACTATTGCTTTAACTCTCCACTTCTCAGGGCAGTGTGGACTCCTCTGATTAGGGAAAAGATCATGTATTGGGGCATGCCCAAAAGCAAAGCAAGAGATGAACATCTCTGCCTTATAAGGACACAAAGGCAGCTCAGGGAACCTTGGGCAGGAACTTAGCTGGGCCATTTTCTTCTACTGTCCCCATAGCAGTAAACGTGGTCCTGGATGACTCCCAAGCTTACCTGTTACAGGTCCCCCCGCCCAGAGGTCTGAAACTTGTGGAGTAGACACTGTAGCTGAAAACAGGTGGGGGATGGGGACGTGAGGGGAAACGTGAGCCGGCCAGCAATCTAACAGATGACGCTCGCAGGAGAGAAAGCACTGGATGTGGGCCGAATGAGTCTGGGTTGCGGCTGGCTCTGGAGTCAGGCGGGTTGGAGTGGCCACCTCTGGCTTCCTCTCCTTGCCTTTCTTTGCCTTGGTATCTTTTGTAGCCCACCCTACTTCCCACAGTGTGTTCGGGTAGCACTTTACAAACCTCCTCAGTCAATGAGAATAATAACATGGTGTACTTCTCAGGACTCACCTCTGCAATTTTCATACCTCTCGTGCTCTTGGCACTATGGACAACCACTGGTCACCCTTATGTACAGACAGGCACAGGCCAAAGCCTCCTGAGAGCAGGGACTCTACCTGCTGCAGGGCCTTACCAATAACAGGCACAATCAGTCCATGAAAAAGAAAGGCAGAGAGGGAGAAAGGGAAGGAGGAAGGAAGGATGGACAGAGAAGAGCCTGGCAGGTGAGTGAAACCCAAATTGCTCAAAGCAACAACATAATCTAAATTCTGACCAGGAGGTTACGGGGAAGCCGTGGGAAGTATGGATTACTCAGAGACAGGGACTAGCAAGCAAGGAAAACAGGAAGTGAAAGTGACAGTCCAGAAAGATACAATGAGGTTGTGAGCTAGGATGACGGGAACAGAAGGGAAGAAACCGTGATGAACAGCCCCCTTCCTCAAAAGTAGGACAGCTCCTCTTCCTGCCTAGACACATATCTCATATAAACACGTAGACACACACTTGGGAGGTGAGAGAAAACGTAACCTCTTCACTCTCCCCCTTTCCTTAGTTGTCAAGCCCGGGGGCCCTCCCTCTTAGGGTCCTCCCTCCCACTTCTCCCTGTCCCTCCATCCCATTCTGGGCGATGGCCAGAGGCATTTACTCTAAGGACAGAAAGAGTCACGAGGGGGTTATTTATATCTGCAGCTGCACTGCAGAGCCCTCTGTGTGGAGGGCACGTGTTGGGTGGGCGGTAGGGCTTCACCTCCTCGCCCAGGCAGAGCCCTCGGCTGGAGAGTCTGCCCCACATAAGATCCTGCTGCTATGAGGACAAGAACGCAGAGTCCACCCCTCTGCCCCCAGGGAGGCTGCTGGCAGAGGCACCCGTGCAGTTGGCCGGAACAGCTCCACAGTCCAAATGCCACCTTCCTTTAGTATTTATTTTCACAGTACACGAAGTCCTTCCTTAGGCCCAACCTAAATGTCGTACTGCAATTTTGTCATGTTCTCTTCGGGGCAGATGGCTAACTCTCCAAAACCTTTCAGGAGGGAAACAGTTCTGACCAGTCAGGTAGGAAGTGTCCATTGAATCATGGGGCTTATGCCCAACAGATTTGATGGCAAGAACTAACTTTGGACATAAGCCCATTTATTTTGCAGTTACTAAATAACTCAGAAAGAATGACAGAGAAGCCTGGGTTGGCTCACTGAGTTGGTGACACTTCCTTTTTTATCCTCTCGCCCCAGGGCTCAGGGCTCGTGCTGACAGGAAAGCTGGGTGGATATAAGTGCCCCCTTCCCAAGAGAAAAGAGTGAACTCCTCTTGAGCCAAGAAATTCTAGTCCCCTTAAGATTCTAAAATGACCCGGAACATCACTTTCCTTTAAGGCAGAGATGATCTGATCTGCTGTAGAATTGCTTCACGGGGCTGAAGTTCCCTTCCCTGCGGTTCTCTGGGCCAGCGCCCCGTGCCAGCCACTCCACCAGAGGCAGAAGGCAACCAACATTTGGTGGGCCCCTGCCAAGGTACAGGCTTTGGGCACATATTATTACATTTCATTTTCACAACAGGGCAGTTATCAGCCCCGTCTCACAGATGAGGAAGTCAAGGCTCACAAAAACGTTATGAGAGGAAACCAAGACTCAACAGCCAGGGGGCTGGTGTGGCTCGTGGAGGGAGCTGCTCGTTCCCATCACCAGGACAGGGTAACTTCAGCTCCCTCTGTCCACATTGATGCCACCCAAGGGTCAGGCAGTGCATTGCACATAGGACTGGATGTGGTGCTGGTCACAAAGGGACTGGTACAAAGAGTCAGGTCTGGGTGCAGGAATCAGGGTGAGTGTGCTTCTGCCAGGGCCTGGGGGGACAGAGGAGGGTAGTTGGGGTCAGGGGAGACTGCATTCTGATTAGCGCTATTTCCCTGCGGCCAAGTTTGGGGAGTGTGCCATCTCCCTCAAACACAGGGAACTGGGGCTGGCGAGTTGTTAAGATTGCTGTGAAGGGGTTAGGTTGGGAATAAAAAAAAACTTCACAAACTACAAAGATGGTTAGATTATTGGAGGGGCAGCCGCTCAGGCTGAGAGCTTTTCTGACAGGCCACGCAGGAGATGGTGGGGACTCTGACCTGGACAGACCTGTGCAAACTCACACCTTTCCCCTTTCCCAGGTGCAAATGATCAACCGCTGAGGAAGCTCTGACCCACCCAGCATAATCAAAGCCTTCCCTCCCAGGGTCTGTGCAAAAACAAGGATGGCACAGCCATGACCCCAACGAGCTTATCCATCTCTGTATTCCTACTTCCTGCTACCCTGTACCTATTTGAGAAACATTTATTGAATAAAAGGTCACCTGTTTTGAGAATTGTTTGTGTCCTTGTTGGCCAGGCCTTTGGCATAGATCTGGGAAATCTGCTTGAGTTCACAAATTCCTGCTCGGACAAATGTTGCTGACTGAGCTATAATGCCCTGTGATCTCAGCGGAGTTACCTTCAGTGCTCAGGATGAAGGAAAAATGCTTCCCATCAGCTACTCTTGGTCAGCCACGTGGGGGAGGGGGGAGGGGGGAGGGGGGCAAGAGTGCTTAGGACAAACTCACTGGCCCTCTCTGGTGTCAAGGGTCCACAAGGAGGTTCCAGATGCGCTCACTCTGAGACAATTCTAGCCACAGCTAGTATGCTTTTTGAGCATCCCTGGGGACACTGTAACAGTAAGTAGGATAGATCTGATGTCGCTTAAGTGATTCTGTGATTACAGTCACTTCTCTCTAATGCCCTGATAACTCGACATGTGACATTGAGGGGTTCATGTCATCCAACAGCCCGGCCAGAAGCAGCAGTCGCTTCTGCAAAGTGAGGCAATGTTTGCTTCTTTTTGAGTGTAAGCTCCTACCTCCTTGAGGGCAAATATTGACTTTACACTTTAGGGGTGTACCTTTTTTCCGCATGCTCTTCTGTTCCTCTCTGGCTTCCAGGTAGTAGGTACTCAATTGTCTCTGATTTTGTCAAGGAGAGGGTTTCTGAGCAGGAAGAATGCCTGCATTCCCAGTGCTGCAAAAGGAGGAAATGCCACATGATAGCCAGTCTTCTAATTACCTAGGAGTCTCTCCGGACGGCTACATTCAAGGGGAGAGACTATCAGGATTTCAGAAATGGTACCTTTTGTGCTCTGTCAACAGGTTTTATAAAGCCCACTTTGCATCCTCTGAAAACAGAGGTCTTGCCGTGGCTGGTGAGGCTCTCAGTGTGATTGAGCACCAGCCTACCAGCCAAAAGATCACGGGTTCGGTTCTCAGTCAGGGCACATGCCCGGGTTGCGAGCTGAGAGGCAACCCATCAGTTTCTTTCACACACTGATGTTTCTCTCTTTCTTTCTTTTTCCCCTCTACGCTCTCTAAAGATAAATAAAATCTTTAATTAAAAAAATGAAAATTTTTCATTGTCAATCGAGGGCGCTCCCTGTCAGTTTCCACATGCACGTCCACCGCCAGCCAGCTCAGGGCCTGCCATGGTCATGGCGTACCCCAGGAAAGGCCCCGACCCCTACTTGCATTTTTATAGGTTTTATACCTACATGTTCTGTCATGTGGGGAGAACTCTGGAGCTGACCCTCCTGATCACACGCTGTCTGCCTGTGCTGGTGGGTAGGGGTGGGGAAGGGAAAGCAAGGTGGGCGATACAAACATTCACAATTCACCATCTCTCTGCTCATGTCTTCAAGGTGAGAGGGCACACGAAGACAAGCAGGACCATTAGCCTCACTCTTCCCAACGGTGGGAGGGATGAACTCTTGGGGCAACACACTTCCCTCTTCCCTGGTGCTGGGAACAGACTAGACATTAGTCTCTTCTCATAATTCCTCAGTCTAATTCAGTCCTATTTTATTTGTCCTTGTCCCCCCTTTTAAGTATTTTTGATTCACAGCCACGAATAAGCTTCACCAAAATAAAATCTCCCAGGAAAGGCAAAAGGTGAACTACAGAATATTTCCTCTCTGCACACAATCTCTTTTTCTTGAACTCATCCTGGCTTTTGGGGAGACTGGGTAGAGGCTCATTTTCCTGATTGTCCTAATTCATTTAATATTGTATCCCCTCCATAATTTCACTAAAAAATATCTGGAAACAACAATAAAAATATCTTTCAGTCTCAGTTTTCCAGCGAGGTGTGACTAAACTAAAGCTACACCAACAGACGTGCTCCAACAGGAAGACAATCGCCAGACTCAGCTCACCAACTTTTCACTGTTAACCAAACCTAAGTAATGGCTCTGGGAGAGATTAACGGGTAAGCAGAGGGCGAGGGAAAAGTACAGACTGAAAGTGCTTTGTAACTGGAGCAGGTTTGAAAAAAGTGACAGCATTCTGCCTTTTTCATGGGAATGTGGAAATCCACAGCTCTAGGTCTCGGTGGGTCATTGAAGGAAAAGAACACGATTCACTCTGTTCGAATCCCAATTACAATGAAAAATGAAATTGCTCATAGAGTGAGTACTTCAGACCACGTACCATAGGATAACGGACTAGGCTTCTGCTAAGCCAATGAAATACACAGCCCATGACGTTAAAAGGTCTTTGTGCTCTTGGGCAAGAAATGGAGTACTACTGGTAGGAAATCTAAGCCAGTTCTCCAGACTTTTTGACTTCTTGCTACATCCCATCACACTTTTAATGTTGGTGACTGATAAAGGCTAAATCCAAGGGCACACTACAGAAAGAACAGGGCTGGGTGTTTGGCTGAGCAACATGGTATTGTATCACCAGATGCAACACACACACACAAACCCCAAATACCTTGTTATCTACACAATCTTCCATGTGAAACCATTAGTGTGTCAAATAATCTCCAGGTCCCTTGTCCAGAAACTTACTTAAAGAGTTATTTAGGTCCTAAGGTAACTAACTGGGTCTCATTTCTTCACTTCTCACTCTTGCACTGTCCAGTTCTATCAGAAGTAGACATATGAGACTATTTGAATTTAACTGAATTCAAAGGAAATAAAAGATTCAGTCACTCTCGCTGTATTTTAGACACCCGATAGCTGTGTGTGACTAGTGGCTGTACAGGACAGCACAGACTTAGAACATTTCCATCACCACAGCAAGTTCCATTGGACAGGGCTGCACATACTCTCGGTACCAGGTGTTGGTACACCCTATTCTCAACACCGCTGGCCAACACTGGCACGGAAAGATCAAGTGACCTAACCAAAGATCCATGGCAAGTGATGTTATAGAACTTAAACTGACATCGTGGAGGCTCTAGTGTGAAGATCTTGTTTGGTTGGTTGGTTCTTCTTTGAACCGTATCTTAATGTAAAAAGTGACCTAGAGCCTCCAGTTGCAAATTACCTGACACCTCTGTTGGTTTAAGCTTGAATGGTCATATTGCAAATCTCTGTTTTAACGGGCATATAGTACTACTTTAATTTCTAAATAGTTAATATAATATTGCTATCACCCTTAAAGGCAATCAGTAGCTTTAGAAAGTGTTTTCATAATTTTCTTCGTATGTTTGTCTTTAAATACTTTAATTAAATAGGATTTACAGCAGTATAGGCAGAATTCCCATTTTAAGTCAACATTAAATTATTTTGTTATTACTCTATGTACCCAAATTGAATACAAGGGAAGACAGTTTAAATGTGTTTAGCAGCAGAAAAAGGTAACTTTTATTTTGAATGAATAAATGCTGAGATTAAAAACTGATCTAACGCCGTGAAAGATAATACCAGTGAAGACGACAATAATGAGAGCAAACACATATATCTACTTACTGTGTGCCAGGTACGTTCTAAGTGCTTCACACATATTAATCCTATGGTGACTCACGTAACCCTCATACCTGCCCCATGAAGCACTACTGTGCTTCCCCACTTCAGTTATAAGGAAAATGAAGCAGAGATTAAGCAGCCTGTCTGAGGTCACAGAGTTAAGAGTTAGGGTTTGAACTGTGCCAATACGGCTGCTGAGGTTGTGCTCTTAACCAGCAGGTTCCACTGCAAAGTTACTAAACACGGAGAAAGATAAGTCCTGTCTTCCTAGAATAAATCAGCCCATGCCCTTTATTATCCATATTTCTAAATTCAGGGAACACACTCACTAATCAGTATGTGTATTTTTCTTTTCTGCATAATTCCTTATTTCTTTTCATTCATTAGTGTTGAAATTATAAAGTTTCCCTGCACCGCAAATAACTGTTTAATAGTTGATGCCAAAAAATGCAGTAGATATTATACCAAACATAATATCAGAGTCCCAATCCTGGATCTAACAAATACACTGAAATAAAGTAGCCTTTTTTTTTTTTTACAAAGCTATTTTCATACTCTGAACTATTTGGATGTTTTTATTTTCACAATTCCTTTCCAGGTTTGTGCCGGGGGCCCCATAGTACATCAAATCAAAGACTCTATAACTAGAGCTATCAAAAACTTACCTTCCCAAGGTTTGCTTCTTTTCCAGAGAATTCTGCCTTGAAACAATACCAGAAATCTGAAATCAACATTGTATACTTTCCTTTGGAAAATAGCCATTTAATGGGGGAAAAAATTCCCCCTCCACCAATTTTTAAATTTCTTTGGTCTCTATTCTTTCAGGCATAACAAAACTCTGGACTGGAGTCCAGCAATCCAATCTAATTCAGTCATTTTACAGACAAAGAAACTAAAGTCTACAGAGATGAAGGGACTTGCCCCAGGTCACAGAGCTAATTCATCAGGGCCCAGAGTGGAACCCATTCTTTCTGAGTCAGCTCTACTAGTAAAAGAGCGAGGGGCCCTGCACGTGTCCTCCACACTGCTGGCAATTCTTCCTAAACCTTACGTTCCCAGACGCTGTCACAACAGTGCATGTCATGCACTGGGTACAACTGGGCCATATCTACACGGGTGTCATCTACAGCAGCCATGGTGGACTACATGTTTTGTGACGATGTCCTGGCTGTTGGCAGTGAAATGTACTGCAGTGCGACAACAGCTCAGGAAGCCAAGTGATCTTAGAGGGACCTGAGTTGCCTTCTCACCTCCACAAAGGCCATATGACAAGGAAATAAAAACAAAACCTCATTTTTTCCTTTAAACTCCATCCCTCATTTGAGCCAATTTCAACTTTAAAGAGAAAAAGGCAAACACAAGCAAAGAAATTGAGAGATTTATTTTTAAAAGAAACTTCCAAGGGATGTGCCTGCTTCATCTGAGGAGCTGCTTTGAGCCCAAGTGCCCACATCATCGGCATCTCAGTGCTGTGATCCCTGACGTTTGGAGATCACGATCCCAAAGAGCTGAATGATCCCCAGTCAAGAACAGTGGAAGTATATCTAGTATACTGTGTTAAGACAAGAAAGTATGTAATGTTATCATGGTTTTAGATTTTACCATGGTTTTCAACCAGTGCTGAAATAGAAAAAAGGAGATTTCTGGCTAACCAGAAATTTCTATTCCCTGAGCGTGCCAACCGACTGAGGTTGTTGTATACAGAGCTGTTCTTTCTGGACAGTCGGGTCTAGCATCACAGAGCATTCCAAAAAGAAACTAAACCAACCAAAGATCTGCCCTCCTACCTTAAAACATTAAGAAATTAAATGCGAATGATTTTTTCACTCTTAGAAACAATGTAAAAAGTTCACACAATCACACATATTATTAGAAAAAACAAATGATTAATGTCCAATCTTTCTATGTAATTGCAATCTGTCTTTGGGTCAATTAAATACTAAAACAATAAATTAAGTTTGCTTCAGCACAGGACAGGTAAGTAGCCGAAATAACACAGTGTGGTGTTGTACTGCCTGCTCTCATAACCCAGAAGAAGAATGGATGTTTCAGGAGACACTTTCAAGTCATTGATGGGAGGACTCAGTTTCTACCACTGCACTTCCTAGTCAGAACCTCCCAAGGCTTAGCTCAGAAGCAGAGGTCTGTGTCAGGTGGCAAGTGATATGTTTTGGTAAGAAGCAGTCAAATTTACCAATTTGATGATCCCAACATATGACTTAAAAGAAAAAGAAAAGGCTCAGCAACAGTAAAAGAATAATATAAGAATGAAAATGTTAAATATGAGATAAAGAACCTGGTTAAAGGAAAAGGGAAAAAATCTTTCTGGTTAGGGACCCAGTTTTTCTTAAATGAAATTTTTAAGGAAAAAAAAAACACATTGTTTCAGAATATTACATTACAGAAACCAATAAGTAAATGGACTCCACATTATAGCTTTCGTATCTTACTCCATAAGAAAAAGCAAAGTATTGCTGCCATGTAACCAATCCTTGCGAAGTCCGTTGTGCACTCGCCCTGTAGTTAAAACCGCGTGTACGCGTTCCGTTGCTGCTGCTGCTGCAATGGTTGCTGGGCTTGCTGTTGCTGCAGGCGAATCTGCTGGGAGTAAGGGTCTTCCAGGGATTTTACAAATATGGTAGTTCTGGGACCAGTCTTCCATACGATGCCATTGGCGTCCTTCACTGAAGATTCCACCGTAATGTTGTGTGTTCCAAGGATAGCAAAGTTCAACAGAAACTGAGTACTAAAGTAATCGTTATGAGGCTCAACCCTCTGCTCCATCTCATTGGTCATATTGTCAATAGGTATCTGGAATAGAAGAATTGTTAAGTAACAACAATAGCTAACATTTATTGAGCTAGGCCCTGACTAAGTGCTTACTTAATCCATGCAAACAACCAAGACATAGGTACAATTACTATCCTTGCTTTACAGAAAAGAAAACTGAGGCAGAGAGGTTAAGTAATTTCTCCAAGGTCACACAGGAATCCGCAGTGGAGCTGGCCGGCCTCTGAACCCAGGGAGGCTAAATGCAGGGCCTACGCTCTTAGTTATGGAAGGACCTGACTCCTCACTGTCCTTGCAGAAGGAGCTCCCAGAGGCACTCTCAACCCCTTCCTGGGCTGGCCTCTCTCCCTGATGAAGGAGTTCAGGACATGCCACCCCCAAAACATGCTTGCTTTGGCATCCTGATTATTTTGAGAAACAACAGATGCAAGAAGGGCTCTCTGACCTGCCCCCTTTTACCTAAAACAGGCCATAAAATTTCCCACAAGAAAGGTAGCCTCCCTACACCAGGAAGAGAAGAGCATCCTTATCAGAGACTGGGCATTGATGCCGTAATGGATCTCTACAAACAAACCTACTGAAACAACCCTTATCTTCCACTGGTCTGGCCCACTGCCCCGACAGACGTCCTAGTCACCTCCTCACAATTTAATGCCCCAAGCCCAAATCCTCTGTCTTGTCGTTTCGTCATGAACTTATCATTTCTGTGTCCAAAGGTATATAAACTTTCTGTGCCAGTAACTTTCTCGGGTCTTCATTCTCTTGTGAAGATTCCCATCTACATGTAAAATTCTAATAACATTTATATGCTGTTTTCCTGTTAAACTGCTTTAATGTCAGTTTAATCTTAGGCCCAGCTGGAGACCCTCAGAGGGTAGAAGAGAAGTTTTTCCTCCCTTACACCTGCTTACCTGATCCCAACTCTAATTCCCATCTCTCTGTAGTCTGTGAAAAGACATTCTGAAAAAACAGGAAGCAACCACCTGCTTCAGAGAGTTTAAAATGTAACAGACTGAAAAGAACGTAACACTTAGTACATATAGGTTAGGTTTTTTCCTCCTAGCTAGTCTGCTTTTGTATTTCTTAAGTAATACAATGATTCTTCCCTCCTTTAGTATTAACTTTAGAATTGAATTAACTTCAGGACTTGTACACCACTCACCTATTCAGTGTCTTGTTCAGACTGGCAGCACAGAACACTGTGAAACCCAGATTATGGGCTCATCCACTCATTCAGCTAGACAGACACTCATGCTGTTGTCCTTCAAAGACAAGGTGTGACCCTACCTCTACCCAAGGTGAGGTATGTCAGGGAGACACTTTTTCTGGGAATGCATATAAAGGTGAACTTAAGTATTTGACTACACTGCTGTACGTCTATGCGTGCTTCTGTCGTACAATTAATTATACAAATGTGCCCTCAAGCTTTGTCTCAATAAGCAGTTATCACATCAGCTTTCCACTGTCATTATCTGTAACATTAATGGAACAAAGTCACCAACCAATTCAAGGTCTTGGAGTTATTTATAGGTCTTTTTTTGTTTTTGTTTACATGTTCAACATTTGTAGGGTTTTAATTTTCCTAAAGAATATGCCAATCGAACAAGAACTTCCTGAAAAGGACCCCGTGCCTTTAACCCTTTTGGTACGAGCGCTCTTTCCGCCACGACACTCCCGCTGTATGAGGTGCCGCGCCCAAAATGCGCACATAGCACGTGGTCAGTCCTCCTTTGTGTGAAGACTTCCCTAACCTTATATAAGATCTATGCTTAATAAAACAATGCTTTTCTCCAAGTGTTGTTTGTAACTTTAATATTAAGAGATAGTTATATAAAATTCTACAATTATATAAGTAAAATTTATAAAAATTATATACAGATGGATGCCGGATATATCCGGCGCTCATCCACACAGGTCATCAGATGGGCGCCGGATATATGTGGCACCCGCACCGAAAGGGTTAAACGGAACCCGCATTTTAGGTTGCAAACTCACTGCAAACGTTACAGAGCAACCATGGACAACAGGGCTTGTTGCACCAGCTTCCTGCCTTCAGTCAGGGCCTCTCAAGGGGCTAGTCGGCAAGCAGAAGACTAGCGCTTCTCAGCGTGAGTGGGTTTGTTCTTCATAGTAGAAATCATTACGTATAAGGAACAGAGAGAATCACGGTTACTATTCTTTCAAACTCAAGGTGAGGTGAGAGCTGCAGGCAGTTAACCATGTAAATTCTCACTACGATTTTTTGAGACAAGAGAGATCACCCAACACAGCAATTGCACTCTAAATACAGTAGATGATTTTTTTCATCACCAAGTTTCTGGAGAGTGGCTACATAAGGCACCACTCACATAAGGCTTTGGGTCACGAAAGTCAAAAGAGAAGAAGAGAATGAAGACTAAGCCTTATCAGACTGAATGAAGAGTGCCAGAGTGAGTCACCAAAGTAAAGAAAGTGATGACGGCCTAAACCAGACCTCCCCTTGGCCTTCTTTAGCCTAAAACCACCAAAAAGAATAAAATGCTCTCTTCTTATCTTTACTGATACCCCTTTTCCTTGCTGTGAACTTCAGTTCAAGCATTCCTCCA
This sequence comes from Macrotus californicus, assembly GCA_007922815.1. Classification (NCBI taxonomy): domain Eukaryota; kingdom Metazoa; phylum Chordata; class Mammalia; order Chiroptera; family Phyllostomidae; genus Macrotus; species Macrotus californicus. The sequence continues at coordinate 28,085 of VMDR010009472.1, forward strand.
AAGCAAGCATGACTTTGGTGGACGTATCTTGTGACTCTCAAAGCAGCGAACCCCTAGGGTTGTAGCCATCAGGAAAAAATTTACCTTAGGGGACCACTGCATGTCAATGCTGTACTTTTTTTTTGAAAATGCTAAAATTTACTTAAAACAGAGAAAAATAAGTAGATGTGTTCTTTTGGGGGCAGAGACTAGGGAGACTCTTACTCCCCACTCGTGATGTTTGCCTCAGTGTGAAAGGACCTTTCATTAGATGCACAGTGCAGGTCTCCAGACAGGGTGGTGAATCCCACTGACTGTTAAGTTTCGGGGTGGGAAGTGGGCAGGGGAAGCGAAGTATCTTCCCTGTTCCTTCTTTGGGCTTCCAGTGCTCCTCCCTGCCATCAGTTTTACGGGAGCAGGCTTTGTGTGCACTGGCTGAGACTGAGTGGGAAAATTCAACTGAGGGACAAGGCCAGAAGTCCTTACCATAAGGCACCTGGGCTCTAATAGTAACAACACTCATCGTTTGATAGGTCTGCCTGGATGTTTGGTCTATCAAATGGTTCGGGAAAAGACAAGTGTCATCATTAGCCTCTCAAATCCCAATATGTGCTTTTAACTCATGCCCACCTGATCCCTGGGAAGGTGGAACTGCAATCCGCTTAACCACGGAAAACACTAGAAAGCTTCCCTCAATGAGCTGATTAAATCACATCATAATTCTGCCCCTTTAATTACCTTATAGTCTTGTCCAGATTTACTTTGTAGTGTGGAAGAAACATTCAGACAGACGGACTGAATTTTGCGAAAGAGTCCTGGTTTTGATCCATGCTGAACCACTCCCTCCACCTTCAGCGCCAGCTGCTGGTTGTTCTGGACAGCAATGGGCTCTGCAGGGTTCCGGGGGGACGGTGACAGAGCGAGCTGGAACAACGACATCAAAATGAACCCTAATCACCAACAATGAGCTTTCTTCCAACGCATGTCTGTGCTAGTCGCTGTTATGGGTCGAAACATTACACAAACACAACCTGACTGTGCTGGGACAACCAGACAGATGTGCCTGTAGAGTCAAGGGCTCCTTGTTGCTAGTGCCTCCTAAATACCCATTGTTTTATTTTTTTTACCCTGAGCCCCAGTTCTTTTTGAGTGTAACAGAAGATCAGAGAACTGTTCTCCCAATTTCTGTAAAAAGGTATTTCTTGGACAATGAACCAATTCTAGTAGGGAAATAAACAATGTAAATTTTCATGCCCAGCAGGTGTCTCTTTGGTCTTAGGTAATTTTAAATTGACTAAATTCAAATGCAAATGAACTTAAAATTCTAGGATTACATATATAACCAAGTCTCCATAATATAAAAGTCAATTTCCACAAATGAACCAAATGACATTTTAAATCTTTTTAATTACAGTGTTTTTTCTTTAAAAAAAAAACAAAACACTTTAAAAATCCACTTCAACTACAAAAAGCTCAAATCTTGCTACATAAAATGATGGAAAAAATTGGGTTTTTTTGATAATGCTGTTGAACCACTGAATTAATCAACTCTAGAGACCTGCTACCTTAGGACTTCTTATTTAGATAATCAATTTTCCTTATTATCCAGGTCATTTGAAATAGCCTGATTTGTCATTTGCAATCAAAGGCATTTGGATGGATGCCAAAATGTGCTGAAGACATTTACTGACAGGGATAATCCAGGAAATCTCTCAGAAGTGACAATGTCCCCCTTTGCCAACAATTGAATTCCTTGAATCAAAAATAGCTTTCAAATTTTGAGTAGCTTAAATATTTAAAAATACTAATTCTATTCATTGGCCAGCTCCTCAAAACCTGTTATTCAAAGACAAAAGTGCTTTGCAGATAGGACTGGCGATGTTTTTAATTGGACTTGTTTCATTTGAAGTTAGGTCTCAATGGAATGATCAGAGGTGGATTCAGCTCAAGAACCTTGTAGGCAACTATGATGACAACCACTCAACATACCCTTGGAGTAAGGAACCAAGGTACAGAGCCCCAGGGACCCAAACACCGGTCCCACTGCATTTGGCACTGACAGGCATTCCATTACCTTCACCAAACCAATTGGTAAAGGGAGGAAAGGCTTACAACTAAAAAGCGTAAGTTTATCAAAACCAAAGGTCAGATCCGGAAGCAGAGCTACATCCTGTCTAATCTGTAGAAGATAACTGGGTTTTTGATCTGTGTTAACCTTAGCATTCTTCATGTATTACCTTGATGCTGGTAGATTGTAGTTTCTGGAAAAAATATCTCTGAAATGAAAGAGGAACTTTCAGCAGAGCAATGATGGCATTGCAGAGGCATGCTGTGTGCTGGGGGAAAAAAGAAACTAAATCAAATAAAAATAAATTTCCAAATTTCATCAACAAATGGTACATTCAGGAAGAAGTTTCTACGAAAGCTCATATAGATTACTACAAAATCAATAATAATACCACCAATCAGGAAATGTCATAATACCAAGGAATTGTGAACATTTGCCAAATCGTTTGTGTTATGGAGTACAGTTATAGATTTTTACTTTATTTTGAAGTAGTACCTTCAATAAAAAGTAAATGATAAAGGGGAGAAAATCCACATTGCTCATATTGACCCTAAAATAGAGAGGAACTCTCAGTTTGATGAAGTCTGGCTAAGCATGAGAAACAGCATATGGTAAAGAAGCCAGAGCAGTATATTGACATCCAAGAGCTGACACCAAATCCCATGTGGAATTTTGGCTTTGAGTTGCCTTGTTTCGTCAGCCATTTCCACAGGGCAGCTCGCCGACCCCATGGCTATAGGGCCCAGAGTGGACAATGGTGAAATCTTACTAGAATTCAGATTAAGGACAACTATATAGTCCAACTCTACAGAATTCTGAAATTTTAACAAAATATCTTATTTCTAGTATCTGTTTCCCAAACTTAACTGAGCTTTGAAAATCCCAGCACTTACTGCAGAGTAATAGTAACACTAGAATAAAGCCAGTGAGTCTTACTGGAAAGGATCATAGAACCAGAATTTAAGGATTCTGGTTACTTATTTAGTTTAAAATCACTCTATTGAAATATGATGACATGCAAAAAGCTGTACATATTTAATTTGTACAACTTGATGTGTGTGGAGGTAATTAAACACCTGTAAAAGCATCAAAGCTATTTTATTTTATATACGTGCGTGTGTGTGGGTGTGTATGTACATATATACACTTTATCCTCACCAGAGGACATTTTTTCGTTGCTTTTAGAGAGAGGGGGAGGGAGAGAAACAGGGATGTGAGAGAGAAGCATCAACTGGTTTCCTTCCAAATGCGCCCAGACCAGGGACTGAACCCATGACCTAGGTATGTGTCCTGACTGGGAATCGAACGTGCAACCTTTCAGTTACAGGACAATGCTCTAACCAACTGGCCAGGGCCGTCAATGCTATTTTAAAGATCACCCTCTATTTTGATGATGATACAGGTTACCTGTAGGTAACGGAACAAGCTGGGACTAGAACCTAGGTTGCCTGATGCTTACTTAATTCAGTGATTTTTGTTTCACCTCATCAATGTTGTTTCACAAACAACAATGAAAAAACTACGGCACTATCACAACACTTAAACTCTGGGGCACCCAGCATTCCTGCTGGGTTTACCAGCCTTCCTCAGCCTACGCCCCTCTCAGTGCCCCCCGCCCCTCAAAGCACCACAGGATGAAAACTACTTCACTACACAGTATGCTGTCTGTCCTTCTAAGCTCCTGCTTTCAAGTCCAGGGGTGTCAAACTCATTTTCACCGGGGGCCACATCAGCCTTGTGGTTGCTTTCAAAGGGCCAAATGTGATTTTAGGACTGTATAAATGTAACTACTCCTTAACAGTTAAGCGAGAGCTCGGCGCTGCCGCCAGGTAGAAACAAGGTGCCGGGCCGGGTAAAACAAGGTAGAGGGCTGGATTTGGCCCACAGGCCTTGTGTTTGCCACCTGTGAAGTAGACTGTCACCTAGTTGCCTACGCTGTAAATGTTTTTTAAAAGTTGGGCAATAAGGCTGAAGGACAGAAGCTGCCACTTCTTACTGGTTTCACGCTATTGAATATTTTATGCCCAACAGACTAGCAGTAATACAAATGCCAGGTCTATTACTTGAGAGAATGACAACACATATTTAAAGGCATTGGGTCTGGTTTTTTTTTCAAGTTCAACTGCTAAAACACTATTCATCTTCCTGCAACAAGGAATCGGGGAAGCATGTGCAAGGACATCCTACTTGTGGTGGAACCTTTGATGGGATAATAGTATTTAAGGAAAGAAAACATCTGTCAAGAAAAAACTTATGAGGACTCCAAGTGATCTTAGGATTTAGAGAACCCCAAGTGACCTCAGGCTGTTCCTGGGCAAAAAGACACCATTCTCCCTTTTAAAAGAATGGATGCACATTTGCAGGTGCCCCCTGGGAAAGGAGGACTACCTCTGAGGCCACCAGCCCCCGGATGACACCTCCCCAGGTATGTGAACAGCAATTTACTACTAAAGTAACAGTCTGGAGATGTGAAGTCCCATGTCATGGTTCCTAAGCCAGCAGGAAGATGAGCGCATCACCAACACGCTATCCATTGCCCAATCCAATACATTTTAGCCTATTTTTTCTTTCTTTTTAAAATATATTTTATTGATTATGCTATTACAGTTGTTTCATTTTTTTCTCCCTTTTATTTTCCTCCGCCCTGTGCCTACCTCCTCCCACCCCCACCAGTTCATGTCCATGGGTTGTACATGTAAGTTCTTTGGCTTCTCCATTTCCTATACTATTATTAACCTCCCCCTGTCTATTTTATACCTACCATTTATGCTTCTTATTCCCTATACCTTTTCTCCCATCCTTCCCCCTCCCCCTCCCCACTGATAACCCTCCATGTGATCTCCATTTCTGTGATTCTGTTCCTGTTCTAGTTGTTTGCTTAGTTTGTTTTTACAGGTTTGGTTGTTGATAGTTGTAAGTTTGTTAACAGTCATTTTACTGTTCACATTTTTTATCATTTTCTTTTTCTTGGATAAGTCCCTTTAACATTTTCTATAATAAGGGCTTGTTGATGATGAACTCCTTGAACTTGACCTTATCCAGGAAGCACTTTATCTGCCCTTCCATTCTAAATGATAGCTTGGCTGGATAGAGTAATCTTGGATGTAGGTCCTTGCCTTTCAGAAAGACTTCAAATACTTCTTTCCAGCTTCTTCTTGCCTGCAAGGTTTCTTTTGAGAAATCAGCTGACAG
>VMDR010009473.1:0-33322 GCA_007922815.1 Macrotus californicus
TTTTTTTTTAACTATATTTTATTGATTATGCCATTACAGTTGTCCCATTTCCCCCCTATATTCCCCTCCACCCTGCACACCCCTTCCCACCCACACTCCCCCTCTTTAGTTAATGTCCATGGGTCATATATATAAGTTCTTTGGCTTCTACATTTCCTATACTATTCTTAATCTCCCCCTGTCTATCTTCTACCTACCAGTTATGCTTCTTATTCCCTGTACCTTTTACCTCTTTCTCCCCACTCCAAGCAACTTATTTTTGTTTCCCAGGATGAACAAAGTCCTCAAGGGGAAAGGTTTAGCTGATATGGAAGAGATAAGACCAAAAAATGGAAGAAGCACTAAAAGGCATCAAAATCAACAAGTTCAAAAACTATTTTGATCAGTGGAAGAAAATGTCTTGATAGGTGTACTGCATCAAATGGAGAGTACTTTGAAGGTGACTGAAGTTTAAATATACAAGAATAAATACATAATTTTTTATAAATAAATTCTGATTTTTTGGTCCCCCCTGATGCAGAGATCTATTATGCTAACATTTTTTGATACCAAAGAAATAAAGATTTTTTTTCCTTAGAAGGCAAATGTAACAGTAAACTTTTGGAAAATAAATGTTAACAAAAATTTTATGAACCAAATAAACCTTTAAAAATGCTCCAATGGTTTATTTTCATCATTATTCTTTTAACTCACTTTTAAAGACAAATAATTATCCCCTAATCCTAGGTGATCACATATGAGCATGCACTGTAACTGTGAGAATATGTGTGTGTGAAAGACCCATTTGGGCTGAGAACCATGGACCCAGGTTATAGCTTTGGCTTTTCCACTAACCAGCTGTGTGATCTTGAACAAATTCTCTTAAATGTGTTGGGACTCAGTTTCCTCATCTGTAAAATAAAGGGGTATTAGACCTTCACATCCGAGATGTCTTCTTATTCTAGTACTGTCATATTTCCCCTACTCCCGATCATATCACTCATGCTTAAAGTTATACCTTCATCATAGAAAACTACTTGTTATATGTAAGGCCACCAAACTGAGAACTGTTGAGAAAAATGGCCTGTGCGCCCAGTTTATAGCCAGGCTGTGACATGATCTTACATGATAACTGGAGGCTGAGCCCGATCATGAAGCTAAGAGCAGGCTCCCAGTTTTGACTAATTAATCTGACAATAGTGTCCTACTTCTGGCCCCTCGACTCATGTCTCATCCTTTCCTTTTGGAAACACTTTCCCATCTTCGACCACATTCCAATGGTCATTCTTCATTAGTTTCCTTTGCTTTCTCCTCTCCCTCTGCTCAACCTCTCAGCGTTGGTAATGCCCCAGGGACAGTTCTGCGCTCCCTTCCCTTTTGTCTACACAAGTAGCTGCCAGATTGACAGCAACAAGCATCTCCAACTTACATCTTCCCCTTCTCTGTCTCCAGGTGCACTACCCTCATCTGAGGCATCAGAACCTTCCACTTTCCTATTTTAATAGCCTCCCAGCATCCTCTCTGCTTCCACTCTTGCCCCATACAGTCCACTTTCCACACAGCAGCCAAACTGATTTTTAAAAATATAAATCAGATCTCATCATACCCTGTTTTAACACCATCTTATGTCGGCCCATTGCAGTCAAAACCAAGTCCAGCTTCCTATCCCTGGCTGGCACTGCTCTGTGTCACCTGTCCTCTTCCCATCTCTCTGATTCCTGATACTGTTCAGCCCCAGCCACTCCTCTCTCTCCTGGGAATGCCCACCCCATGTTGCTGCAAGTATGCACAACGCAGGCTCCTTCTCTGAGGGGTTTCCTTCAACTACACAATTCAGTGCAGCCACCCAGAATTTTCCACTGTATCACTACTAAGTAGCTCATCCTTATGTGAAAGCAAATTCAGGTTACTGTCTCTCTGCCCTCATGAGAATATAAGTTCCATCAGAGTAGAATCCTATCTGCTTAGTTCACACAGAAACATTAGCCCTTTCTCCTGTTTAATTTTATTTTTCAATTACAGTTTATATTCAGTATTATTTTGTATTAGTTTCAGGTGTGCAGCATAGCAGTTAGACAATGATATGACTTACAAAGTGTTCCCCCTGATATTTCTAGTACCCACCCGGCACCATACATACAATTGACTATTACATACATATTATTACATCGACTACATTCCCTGTGCTGCACTTTCCATCCCTGTGGCTATTTTGTCACACCAATTAGTACTTCCTAATCCCTTCACCTTTCACCCAACCTTCAACCTCCCCTGGCAACCATCACTTTCAGAAACATTAGCTCTTTGAACAATGCCTGACACATAGGAAATGCTTAATAAATGCTGGTACTTCTTTAATAAAGATGAATGAACAAATCAATGAATAAATTCCTGCCTATTTACTGGACCACTCTAAATACGTCACTCTTCTTTCATAATTACAATTTTAATTTTATAAATATGAGATGTTCAAAATGTGTTAAAAAGAAAGATTAAATTTTATTTCTAGGATTTTATATTCTTATTTGAACTTGTTTCATTCCTACATGAAGTACATATACAGTATGGGTCTTCTCCATTTTATAATAAATAATTTTTTTAAAGATCAATTATCCAGTGTAGTAGTGATAAATCTTCAGAGACTAGGCAAGGCAAATATTTTTATAGCTATATCTGAAAGTTTTTTTAACTTGATTATTTTCTAAATAGATCATAAAATAAAAATCACAAAAATCATATTTTCTTGCTCATTGTATTATTGTTAGACAAAGAGACACAGTGTTTTATCTTCATTATTCTTCATACATTTCAATATTTTTACACGTGCCAGGTCACACCAGCCTGGGAATACAGTAATGAAGAATGAGTCATTATAACAGTAACAATGAAACTCACTAGCTCAGTCTCCAATAAATACACTTCAAAAATGCCAGCCCTCTGTCTCTCTCCCCTGAATCACTACATTTAGAAACAAGGGGTCCTTGGGGAGCCTTGAAACATCTTGAAAAGGACAGTCCTCTCTACTTTATGAAGCCCACCTTCCTTCCTTTGGCTTCTCTCATGCCTCTCTCTGGCCCCATCCATGTTCCTTAAACTGTGTCATTCAGCCCACTCCAATGGTTGCTGCTCCTCTTGTTGCCTCAAACACTTGCCACCTCTTCAGCACTGCTGGCAGCAGTGCCCCACCCTGTTGGAAGGAACCCATAAAGGAATCCAGAAAAGGCCAGCAGTGGCTGAGGCAGTTACTGGTTCTTTCCCTTCCCTCCCTGCACAGTCCATTGTCCTAGAACAAATTTTGCCCTGGTCTCTTCTCCAGCCAAATCTGCACTCTTGGCCATATGTCCCCATCTCAGTGGCCAGCACTGGTCCCTTTGGCCTGCTCTCCCAGACGTCAAACCTCAGCTTTTCTCTCACATCCAACCCACACATAGGTACTCATTCCTCTCGGAACCCAGAACCCAGCTCTCATTTCAGATACCCTTCATCCCCTGGTGCTCAGACAAGTGCAGAATGACCGCCTCCACTTGTTTGGATCTCCTTTCCATGGAGAGCACCCTCGATGGTCTACTCATGACCTCTCCTCCCTGGTTATCAGACTTTCCTGCAAACCACGTGCTAGACAAACTGACCAACCCACAGCATCAGAAGGGGCCAAACCCACAGGGACTATGGAGCTGAGGATCTTTCTCTAAATACCTCCAGGTTAAAGATTTAATGTTCCACTTGTTTCTGATTTTAAACTAACAAACAATAATTAGCATGATAAGTATTAGTAATAAAATCATAAATTGCCATTATCCTGCCATCCACAATCAATAACATTTTGATGCATGTTTCCATTTTTTTTTAATTCATAAAATTTTTGCAATACTACAGTGTTTCAACTCTAATTCTGTATTTTCTTTCACGTGGATCATGAGCATATTCTCACATCATTAAATATCCACCAGCAGCATACAGGGCTCCATGGATTAGTCACTACTATGTAGTCATTCCTCCACAACGATTTCTGGTTATTCCTGTTACAGTGATTCTGCGAAAGGAGCAGTTGGATCTACTACTGAGTGAATTTCTTATTATCCCTTAGGATCAGTTCCTAAAAATAAAACTACCGGGTCAAAGAATATAAACATGCCGCCAAATTATTTTCCAGAAAATAATACCAATTTAACTTATTCCAGGGGTCCTGTTTTGCTGCATACTCAGCAGCATTAAGTCCTTTTTTTTTTTACTCTTTGCTACTTTACGATTTGAATAGTAGGTCATCTCAATTTACATTTCCTTGGTAATACTTTGGTTAATTTGTAAATTGTCTTCAAGGCCTTCGTCTTTTTTTTTTTTTTCATTTCTAGAGAGAGAAACATAGATGCAAGAGAGAAGCACTGATCGGTTGCCTTCCCTACACGCCCAGACCAGGGACCGCACATGCCTAGACTGAGGACTGAACCTGCAACCCAGACATGTGCCCTGCCCAGGAATTGAGCTCACAAACCTTTGGTTACAGGACAACGCTCCAACCGCCTGAGCCACACTGGCCAGGGCTTTGAGGACTTTATCTTGTTTTTCAGTTGGTGGAATAGTGCTCCGATTGTTGTTTTAAAGACATTAAGGATATGACATTTTTATAGTTTCTATTGCAAAGCTAGTCTAAAAATTATAATTTTATGCTGCTATAAAAATAAATCCCATTTAATTAACACCCTTGTCTATAACAGTATGCTCACCTGCCATCATTAGCATCTTTATTGAGTCACACATTTTGACAAAGTTAAAATCAGAAGAAAAGATTTACTTGCAACATTTTTCCAATGCAATTGGTCTGCAAGTAAATTACTTTGTGTGTGATACAAAAGGTTTGCCCACAATATTCTTAAAGCATTTTTCAAAGCATTAAAAAATACTCTACTAAAATATATCTCTCTTTGTGTATGGACACAGCATCTAACTGCTTCAAGATGCTCCTTTCTTTAGCAATGACCAAGAAGCTGTCCTTATAAGACCACATGTCTTTCTGGAAATCCTTTTCTCTTCTTTTCCTAAGAAAGGTCTTTAAGGCTGTGCAGTAGTTTTTCCCATAGTTAAAAAATCTTCACATCTCAGACGTGCAGTAATAACAGAAATGGGTCCACAGAACAAAATCAAAAGCTGCCACCACCATGAAACCCTTAATGATGTCATGTGCGGAGTCCCCACTGGAGCTGAGACACTGGCCAGCTACTTAATAGCCAGACGACTGTGTGGGCACTGCTGTTACCTGCACACCCGCACCGTGTGCAGTGTCAGCCTTGCTAACAAGCACAGCGGCAATGTGACAAGGTGATGCATTTCTTCCTGACATTTCCCCCAAGCGACTTTGTACAGCCTGCTTCTATTAATTACCTTCATCTCCTAGCCTTGTGCTTGCAAAGACTTCTTTATTGCACATTTGAGAGGCATGCACATGGTGAACCACACGTAGGCTGACTGGCTGTCTCAAAAGGGACAACACAGCTGAGAGAAATAAAGCATTCTAAGAAGACTGCTGAGTTATGAGAATAAGAGAAAACCCCTTTGGCATCAAGATGCAGTTATGGAAAGCTTGTCAAGAAAGCTAAAGTCATTTTCTTCCCCTTCACAAAACAAAGAGAAGGTGTGATTGATGGCTAGTTCATAAAATAATGAAAGATACAATTTTTTAAAAAATATGTGCTTCTACTCAGCATTCCAACCCCTGATAGGGTTGACTTTTGGAGTTTAAGTGAAAGGACACAGAATTAAAATCACAAAAATACTTTGAGGAAAAAAATATAAAATTAATTGCCAAAAATGCTCATTTAAACAAGTACTAAAGGATTACTTAATACATCAAATTGAAAACCATTTTCGAGAAATTAGTATGTTCATGGCTCTTTGTTGGGTGATTTTGAGGAAAAGTACATACTTCTCTCATTTTTTGAGGACCTATTTATGTGTATGACATACATGAATTCTAATTTCCACAACAACCCTGCAAAACTGCTATTATTTGCCGTGTTTTATAGTTGAGGAGTCTAAAGCTGAAAATCACACAGTGGCTCTTAAATGTCACATCCTGAACTTGAACTCAGTGTTTTTGTTTTCTGCTATGTCACAGGGCTTCTCAAAGTAAGGCATAAAAACCAAGCAGGACATGATCTCCAGCCCAGGGAGAGACACACACACACATTCAAAACAGCGTTCAGACCGGAGGACTCACTGTGTGTGCAGGTGGTGTTTTAAGCAGTTACTACATCTTGACTCATTTAATTCACACAAACTATTAAGTAAGGTTGATTGTTATGTCCATTTTAAGGGTGAGAAAACTGAGGTACAGAGTCAGGGGTGGCAACTTGCCCAAGGCCTTAGAGCTAGTGTGTTAATTCCTAGGGCGGCCTGAACAGAACACCACAAACCAGGTGGCTTAAAGCGACAAATATTGATTCTCTCACAGTTCTAGAGGCTACAAGTCCAAAATCAAGGTGTCAGTAGGACCATGCTCTAGAGAAAAATCTGTTCCATGACTTTATCTTAGCTTCTGATGCTGCCACAATCCTTGGGAGTCCTTGTATTGCTTGTCTCTGCCCCCATTGTCACACGGGGTTCTCTCTGTGTCTCTTCACATTGTCTCCCCTTGTGCATGTCTGTCTCTATGTCTCCTCTTCTTAAAAGGACACTGGTGATATTGGATCAAGGGCCCATTCTACACCAGTATGACCTCATCTGAACTAATATATCTGCAACAACCCTATTTCCTAATAGGGTCATAGTTTGAGGTTCTGGAAGGATGTGGATTTTGAAGGGACACTACTGAACCCTGCACAATGAGTCAGTTTTGAAAACAGATTCCCTCTGGCTCAGGGTCTGTTTTCATGACCACTGTGCTCTAACACCTTCTAGCCACACAGGAATGAATATCAGCAAAGGCGTCCCAACACTGCCAAATTGGCAGTGTTATGGGAGTGCAGGGCCAGTGACATTGGAACAGAATCTTGAAAGATGAATAGGACATCCACTTTTAGGCAGATATGGAAAGAAGGAATCATACTTGAGGAGAACAGAACTGTTAAGTAAGGTCAGGCAGGGCATGCTGCCCCTGGGAAACAGCATGGCCGGGGCACAATGGAACAAGGCAGGCAATGCCAGGGTGGGGGAGAGCTGCAAAGGGAGTGGGGGTGCTTGGTTGAAAAGATTTCGGGCCCAAATGATGGAGGTTCTGTGTGTCAAGCTAAGGCATTTGGACTTTGCCTTACAGAGCTCTCAAAGCCATGAACGAGAAGTGACACATGACATGTGTGCTTTTGGTAGCAGTGGCAAGGATGCAGTCAAGACAGGGACACCAGTCAGGAAGCTACAGAAAGGATACCCACAAGCTAAGTTTGAGAGGTCAAACTCAAGATGGTCATTTGATTGGCTGTGGGAGTAAGGGAAGGATGGGATATACATTAGGTTTGTAGGAGATGTGGCATCTCAGTCAGTGACTAGCAAGCTGGCTTGTTTGATATACTTAACCTCGGAGGAAACTCAGTTGACTAACCCATGTTTGGCAGATTAAAGATGCCCATGAATTCTTTGTTACTCTTGTCATCTACAGATAGGCAATGTTTTTGTCTCCTTTTCTTGGTGGGTTCCATGATGTTCTGCAAGAGGGCTCTGGAAGGTCACTAAAAGCTTTGTGGCTCCCACTTGGGTCTCTTAGAAGGCTCACTCCTGGAAGCTTGAGTTGCCACAGAAGAAGTCCAATTATCCTACTGGAAAGAGAATATGGCAAGACTCAGAGACCACATGGTAAAGGAGAGAAGACTACATGAGGCCTGCCTTCCAGCTGCTCCCACAAAGGTGACTCACGAGCAATGAATGACCAGCCAGCCCCCAGCTATATTCTACCAGTTGACCTCAGTTTATGCTACCTGACAATGAAGAAACATCAAGCCATGTCCTGCCTGAACTGCCAACCCACAAAATTGTGAGTCAGAGTAAAATGGTTATTCCTGAAGCCACTACATTTGAGGGCAGTCTGGAAAAGATAGCTGGAACCCACCCATAGAATGTGGTAGCATGATTCATTTAATTATCTTTCACAGATGTTATGTAAATCCAAATGAAGAAATATTGATAAGGGTGACAGAAATTAAAGTAACTCAAAATGCACATTCATCCCTTGATTAAAATTCAGTAGAGTAGCTAATATTCTAGTAGTGATTCAGTAATGGGTATCAATGGAAAAAAATTCTACTTCTTATGTTATGCAACCCAAAGGAAGGGGTGGGGAAGAGACAAAATTGAGGACACCTCCCCAAAGGTAGTCTGGTACAGTCGTAATAGACCACTTGATTTCTGATATGGATATTCTGAGGGCTGAATGCCGAGGTTCATTTTCTCATGATAGTTTTTCAAATGGCTGGAGCTGCCTAATATCAGCTATTAGTACAAAGAACAGAGCTTCCAAGCTAAATAGAACACTTTGCATTTCAGGAATGATAACAAAGCTTTCCCAGTGCTTCTGCCCACACACACACAGAGTGAACAGAACTGTTTTTGTGTTACGGCATCCTGTACCGAACAGACATTTCCAGCTACCCAGGTCAGCAACCACATCAGTAACTATTTCGAGAGTTAAGATTTACCTTACTAGGATAACACTCCTATTTCCAGTATTTGGCAGCATGATGCCTGTGTATTGCCCTTAAACACTTAACAGTGGAAGGTAAGTCAACACTCAAGTTACAATGAGGCCGATCACTATCTAGCAATCAATGCAAGGTTTCATCTCCAACTCCACACAAAAGTGGCTAGGTTTTCAAACTACAGAAGTTTAATGTGCCATGTAGATATTACCACTAAAAAGAAGCCAGTAAAGTTCATACTCAGAACTCCCTATGTATTAAAATGTCTGTGCCTCCAATTTTGCTACCTTTGCCAAACTTATGTGGCTCACAATTTTCTCTTTCTCTAGGTCACAGGAGACAAAATGCTAATGACAGAAGCCTAATGACAGTATTTCTTGTACCTTCCACTGGAATGCACAATGATGACTTAATTTTCAAAGTTTTATCTTTGGGTCATTTTGTGTAAAAAAGGCTGACTAAGGACAATTGCTTGCTGGTAAATACAAGGCCAATGTAACTGACACAAAATGTGAAATTCGAGTACATCAACTTCTATTGAAAGATAAAATTATGATTAAGAAACATTAAATAAATAAAATGCCCTTAATAATTTGCCAACTAAAACATACATAGAATAATTAACAAATTTGCTGATACTTTTTCTTTATAGGCAGTAATACAGTTTCAAAACCAAAATAAAGGATCTGTGGTGACTAGAACATATTCTTTGGGCTTCTTGCGTGCATGTGTGTGTGTGTGTGTGTGTGTGTGTGTGTGTGTTTTGGTGTTTATGGATTGGTCCTACAGGCTGGCAAAGTTAGGGATGTATTCTAGAACCCTGGATCCAGGACAACTTAATCTTCTCATATGAGACCAGAACAAACAACCTAACTATATTATTAGGGCTGAGCCCTACCTTTCTATCCAATATAGTTAATTCTTTGCTTAACAGTGACTTGATGAAGAAAATGGTCTCTCTGTTAGGTTTAAACATTCAAGGAGCTAGGACAGATGTGAAGCAAGACTATAAAACCAATTTCTATATTGCACGGGCAAAGATATTTTCACTGAGTCATTTCAAGATATTTTTGTTTTTTAAAAAATGTTCACAAAACTTTCTTATGGTGCCCTAATAACATTATTGCTTTAACTGAAAAAAAAAACAGTAAAGAGATTCTAGACTTCTGTGTTTTGTATGAAGTGGTTTAATACTGTCATTGATAAAAAGGAAAACATGCCGACTGCAGGCAATGTGAATGGAAGCTTGGGCTGCATCCAAGTGTTCCTGCAATGCCAGGGCCAGTGGCACAGGCAGTAACATCAGCAGAAAGTCCACAAGAGGCAAACTGCATGCTGATTCTCCCATCAAACCTGGACATCATATATGTGATATTTGGAAAATTCCAGAAAGCAGGCACAGCTAATAGCAAGAGCAGATGAGTTCCTTAGCCCAACAGAAGAGAATACATAACACTTTGTGTTGCTTTTAATAACCTGTGTTTTGGACTGCTTCTTTATCTTTATAAATTTAGTTTGCAGAGCACAATGCAAAATTCCACTGAAAATCCTCTTGGAACTAAGGTAACTGTAAGTTCTAATAGAATGGAATTTCTTGAGCTTATTAGCAATGGCTTTGAGGCACCTGTATACATAATATTATGCAGGTGCCAAATATTAGAGATTCCGTGGTGAGTAAGGTAGACAGGTTGCTTATTCTTTAGACCAGGAGCAGCAGACTTTCTGGAAAAGCCCTGATAGCAAATAGTTTTGGTTTTGTGGGACATAGAGTCTGTCTCAACTACTCAATTTTGCCATACAATGCAAAAGGAAACAAACACAGTATGGCTGGATTCCAACAAAACCTAATTTATGGAAACAGACAGGAGTTGAATTTGGTCCACAGGTCATTGTTGGCCAACCCCTACTCAAGACTGTTAAACAAGCAATTCCATTTAATGTGAAATGGGCCAGACACTGGATATACAGGATGTTATGGGCACACAAACAGCAGGGACACTGCACACTCTCTGGGAGGCCAGTGAAGGCTTCTCAGAATGAATGACATGTGAAGTGAGGAGCTGAGTATGAGCAAAAGCTAGCGAGAAGACTTCAGGAAGAAGAAAGCAAAAGGCCCAGAGACAAGAGAGGCACATGATCCATTTGAGGATAACCTAATAAGGGTTGGAGCAGGGTGGGCAATGATGCTGTGTTAGGGAGTCTGGAATTGATTCTAATGGGAAGAGGGTGGTATTTATCCAGGTCAGTGACAGGATGACACGGAATCATTGTTCTATGAAATAGCAGCCCCCTCAGGGGCTTTTGAGCTATAAAGAACAACCCCCTTCCATTAAATGGTCCCAGGTTGCTAAGCTTTTCATAGCTTTTCTGTCTCCTCTGTTGTCCAGGTGTTTGTCAACCATCACTTCTGCATTATGTGCATACAATGAGAAAACTTTTTTCCAATTTCTAATTTGCTATTTCTAGTCTGGATGACTATTTATTCAAATGCTTTAAATTTTTTATTTAAAGAAAGACTAGGTAGTGCTGACTGGTGTGGCTCATTTGGTTGGAGCACTGTCCCATAAACTGAAAGGTTGTGGGTTTGATCCCTGTTCAGGGCACATACATAGGTTGCGGCAGGCTCTATCCCCAGCTGGGTTCGTACAGGAGGCAACCAATCAACGTTTCCCTCTCCCTCTCTTTCTCTCTAAAAGCAATGAAAAAAAATGTCCTTGAGTGAAGATTAAAAAAATAATAATAAAATTTAAAAAATAAAAAAAAGTAAGTAAATTGGCTGAGTGAATTCTTTTATAAGTACTATGCAGGGCAGGAATGGGGACTTCTATCCTCTTACCTTAGTTGGAATCACTGAGTCAGTGATCCTCAGGTAAAGAAAAATACTGTAATATTAAGAGTATATAGCTTGGTGAAATCTGTACACATGTTCACCTGACATATTCATCCAGAAATTTTGGTCATTATCAAAAGAAAATTCTGTGGTATAATCACCAAACTCAATTACTATACTTTCTTATTTCTATAACCATCAAAATATATCTGAAATGTCAACTACCCAGCCATACATCCAAGATTATTCATCATAAGCCAAAACAGTTTAAATTTTTTTCTGCCTGACTACATGTGGTTTGGGAAATGTATTCTCAGTATCCTGGACCAGAGGATATACGCATTTGAATGAGAGTGGGAGCAGGGATAAAGGGGACCAAATGGCTTAGCTTCTTGTGATAGACTTAAATTTTGAAGTCTTTTCAAATTGAAAACACCTTAAATTTTTAATCATAAGAAACTCATTTTATCTCTTTATTTCCACTTTCAAATTCTTTGCAGGCTATTAAGTGTCAGTGGAGCTGAGTCATATGCAATACCAATATGAAGTATATAACTGGGTTATAATTTCCTTAGCTAAACTCTAAATTCCTTAAAAGCGAGGTGAATTTTATTCATCTTTCTATTTCCTACACTGTCTGACATAATTTCTTGCTCAATTAATTACTGTTGAGTAGAGATAAGTGAGACAATTTTCATGAAAACTTACTCAAAGATTTGTATTAACTAACATTATACACAGAGGTTTCCTTTTCCCTTCAATCTGAAAAAAAGAACAAGTTTCCATTTGCTTCCTATAAACCCAATAAACAGAGCAAAGCCATTTGGCAGACTGTAGCTCATTCAATATTTATGAAATTAACCATAACCTAACAGATTCGATCATTTTAGATGTCTTCACAATTGATCACCACACAATCAGTTCAGCCTTGGTAGAAGATCATGGCTCCAGATCAGGAAGGAGTTATTGGAAATTCACTCAGACCTGAAGTGGTCCCTAACCCCCATGGCCCCACATCTGACACCATCCCCTGAAGGATCACCCAGATGACAGAGTTGTCAGAGCACAGTCCCAACCCCACATCAGTTCTCAACTATTTCCCTGCAGTTGTCCAGATATTAAAACGGAAATAGGAGCAGAAAGCAGCTACTTTAGTTTTTGCTAATACCCAGCTCAGAAGCAACACACTCTTTAAAAGTTTATCTTTTCTCCCATTGAATTGAGTTTTTAACATCTTTCCTTTTCATCACTATAGACTCCAGAGCCCATTTTTTTGCCTTTCCACAGCCAAATATAGATACACACACACACACACACACACACACACACACACACACACGTAATATGCTTCTACTTCCCAGTTTACCTTGAGGATGCATTTAAAGAATTTAATGAAACTGTTTCCATTTCTTAAGTCATATTTCTTCCAGTGTTTTGCACTTTAAAGTACTTCTCCTGCCACAGATATTTAGGGCTCAGCATACACATCTTTCTAAATGTAAATATTATACAAACTTTAAAAGATATCAACAACCATGAATACTAAGTATAGTAGCTGTCATTTTTTAATTTAAATTACAACCACCAACTATCAAGCATGCCAAATACTCAAAGTAATCAAAGGGAACTTCCTTTTACATGTTGTCTTCTCTTCTGACAACTTTATAAAAGAAGCCTAAAATAAAAATCTATAAATTTCAAAGTAGCTCAAATTCAAAACCTCTTTTATTTATTTTTGTTCCCTCCGATTCTTATAAATGCTTATTAACAGACACAAACTTGCATTTTCCTTTAAGAATACAAGACAAAAATGACCTTTGTGGGTATTTTAGATTTTGCCTCAGTATGCTAGCTTATGCTGCTATAACAAAAACAAAGCAAAGCCAACAAAATCTCAGAAGCTTAATAAACCAACAGAATCTCAGAAGGTTAATACAGAAGTCTCATTGCATGGGCCTTACACAGACCTTCAGGGTGTTCTTCTCCGTGGAGTTACTGAAAAACCCTGGCTGGTGTGAGACCCACTCACTACAATCTCCATTCTCACCAACACAGGAAAAAGGAAATGCGCAAATTGCACAGTGTCTGCCCAGAAGTGACACTCACTTCAATATGCACATTTCATCACCCAATGCAAGTCATACAGCCATGGATCACTTGAAAGAAATATTTGTGAACAGTCCTAATGACTACCACAATCTTAGGTAGACCTAAAATAAAATCAATCAATCTCAATCTCTCTCTCTTCCCTTCAGCCCCCACTACGTGTGTATATATACATATATATTGCAATATTAGTGTGAGAAAAAGAAATGTCATTCTCAAATTCCACATCAGTGCAAGCACCCACTTTACTATTAACTCTATTGTCTCTCTTTTAAAGCAAATAACAAAAACAGAGTCATTCTTGTGCATGTCACATGTGCATGTCATAATTTCCTTATCGTGAAAAAAAGAGAGATGACTTTTGGGTAAATTTTACAAATCATATTTCTATATACCAGAGTAAGAGGCAGATGAATAATCCATTGAATTTTTCACTTTGGCTCACTAGCCTCTAAATATATCCAGTACTTGAGCAGATGGACATAGCATAATTCAATAATAATGTGAATCTCTTAAGCCAAAATGTAAATTTCTTATGCTCTAAGTTTTAAGATATATACTTTGATGTAGCTAAATATTCATCTTAAGAGATTATCTAGTCCTTAGTTACATAAGCTTATGTAAGATTATTCTCAGTGATACTATTCTTATAATTTAAAGGCTAGCATTATAATAGAAAAAGCTTTACATGAAATAATAACCAAAATAATTTTATTTCACCAAACATCTACTGAGTATCTACTAAGATCCATGCTACCTACAAGGAGTCCAAAGTTGAATGAAATGACTATGATCAATCCATTGCTTGTCAGGTGTGATTACCCATTAGTGAATTTTTTCTACTGTATATAAGACTCTTACCTTTCTTGTATCTTCTCCTCAAAATCTTGTGAATGCAAGTCTATGCAAACAGAGAAATCTGAAGAGGAGGAAGTAGATTAAGAAATAGAAACAAAGCTGCTGACTTTTCACTGATAACTATACATATGATGGAATTCTATGATTTTTTAAATTAGGATTACTAGAATAACTTCCACTTCCATAGCAGGTAACAAACATATTTAATTTCTATTACATTTCTGAGTAAGCTCCTTAAAAGGCTTGTTGTATGTGCCCAGCAACTTCTAGCTCAGTTCCAGACTATGAAGATATTTTAGGTTGTCTTATATACTTATAAAGAAACCCTTGGGCTCCAAAACCACTAATGCCCCATTGGATGCCCTGAAAGGAGCAGTTGAGAATCTGGCTCTAACAAATCTGTGCATATGTGAGTCATCGAATCTGAAACACCCAGCTTAGGGACCTACTCGGTCTCTGAACGCCTACCAAACTAGGTCTACTGAATATAAAATTTTCTCACACTGGGGAAGTGCACTTAGGAAGTACAATGGTGAGAAGAGATTGTCAGAGAAGTTAACTGAAAAGAGATAACTGAACAAAAGGTGTTTTCAAGCAAAAAAGACAAAAGGATACTATTCAAAAGTTGAGTGAAACATCTTCATTTTACCTCTCCCAAGATGTGGTGCACACTTACCAAAGGTGTTCCTCTTCCTTTTCTTTATTAGTCCTTTGAAAAACATCCTAACTTCAGATCAGAACCAAAGGTTTTAACTACCATAAAGAAAGAGCAATGGTGATGGGCATGTTATGCTGAGCTGCAATTTTTGACTTTTGGTTTTGGTTTCACCTGAGTGTATTGGCAACTACAAATACACATCCTGAAAACCAGACGGAAGATGAAACCTCGAGGTTTTCTCTTGATCTTAACACTCACAGGAAATAGGAACATGCCATTTCTAGGACTTCATAAAAATGCATTTATCTTGTATCCATAGCAAATGGTTCACTTTCATGAAGCTTTTTTTTTTAATGAAAAGTTAATGTTATTTCTTGCAAACTGCAAGGAAAATGCCAAAGACATCAAAGGAATCATTTGACACAAATCAGCCTGAAGTGTCACCTTACTCTAGTCCTTGCTACATGAACGTGGGGCTCATTATGCTCTGGTAGAAACTGGTTTCTGAAAGGATGTATATTTTGTGGGCCATGTGATGTGCATGTCACCTGATATGAAGGTTACCATGGTGAAAACGAGCTTTGCTTTTAAGAGAAATAACAGTGCCCTGTTTCTCAATGGTATTAGTTCCATTCTGATTCCAATGTTGTGTCAGAGAAGAGCTAGAAAAATGAAAGCAGCCGGAAATGAAAACAATCTCAGAAAGACACCTCCATTCTTCTATTGCTTTTGGATTTAGTGAAACTCAGACTAATAACAAAGCAGATCCTCAATTATCTGAACATAGAACCTAACACTGCCAGCATTGTACCACATGATACTTGAAAAGCAGATAATTCTCACATGATTAAGTTAGAGTTCAAATTGCTGTAAAACTTCAAAGAGTAAAATTAATGACTAGGTGGTTATGGCTCATACTGGAATTTAATCCAAGGATTCTCAATTCTATCACTCACAAACACCTACTCTGAGAAACATCATTTTGTGTGGTCTGATTTACAATACTGAAATAAAATTCATGGGTAATTTAACTTACCTACACATTCACTTTAAAAAATCACTGTCAGAACTCAACTGTAATCTACAAGAGACACAAGGAAACTAATCTATGACAAAGTAATCTGTTTCTATTAGGTAAAATGCTCACGCTGGACAACTAGAATGAAACAGTCACATGCCTGCATTTACTTGAATAATCACCATAAAAGCAGTATCTGCAAATCTGTGTTATAACGGACTGAAGAAATGTTGGCCATCTCCTACAAAATTCAGAGCAAAAGAAAGTACAGTTATATAAATTTATACTTCATTGTATTTCTGAAAAATTCAACATTTAATAAAACTAGGCTTGCTCTGGTCAGTGTGGCACAGTTGGTTGGAGCATTGTTCCATACACCAAAAGTCACAGGTTTGATTCTTGGTCAGGACACATGCCTGGACTGTGGGTTCACTACCTGGTCAGGGCATGTGCAGGAAGCAATGAATTGATGTTCCTCTCTCATATCAATGTCTCTCTCTCTCTCCCCCTGCCCCCTGCCACTCTCTCTCTCTTTCTCTCTCTCAACTTAAATAATTTTTTTTAAAAACCTGGGTTTAAAAATATGCCAACATGACTTCCAGCCAAGATGGAGGTGTAGGTAGATATACTTTGCCTCCTTGCCCAAACAAAAGAAGGACAACAACAAATTTAAAAACAAAAAATAAGCAGAGCTACCAGAAAATTAAACTGTATGGAAGTCTGACAAGCAAGGAGTTAAAGAAGGAACATTCATCCAGACTGGTAGGAGGGGCGGAGAGAGGCAGCCGGGTGGGAGGATGTGCAGCAAAGTGGTGGCTGGAGGGCCCAGAGGTGGTGCCACATTTGCATTCAGATAAATCAGGAGGAACAACTGGGGAGTGAGACAGACCACAAAACCCAGGGTTCCAGCACAGAGAAATAAAGGCTCAAAACTTCTGGCTATAAAAATTTGTGGGGGTTGCAGGAGCAGGAGAAACTTCCAGCCTCACAAGAGAGTTCATTGGAGAGACCCACAGGGTCCAAGAAAGTACACAAGCCCACCCACCTGGGAATCTGCACCAGAGGGGCCCAATTTGCTTGTGGATAGCGGGGTAAGTTACTGAAAGTCGGCAGAGAGCTGAGCAAGTGGCATTGTTCCCTCTCAGACCTATCCCCCACAGCCCAGCCAACTGGGTTGCCCTGCCCTGGTGAATACCTAAGGCTCTTCCCCTTACAACATAACAGGTGCACCAAGACAAAAAAAATATGGCCCACCTGAAAGAACAGATCAAAACTCCAAAAATAGAAGTAAGCGATGAAGAGATAGCCAACCTATCAGGTGCAGAGTTCAAGACACTGATAATCAGGATGCTTACAAAAATGGTTGAGTATGGTCACAAAATAGAGGAAAAAGTGAAGGCTATGCAAAGTGAAGTAAAGAAAAATATACAGGAAACCAACACTGGCGGGAAGGGAACCGGACTCAAATCAACGATTTGGAACAAAAGGAAGAAATAAACATTCAACCAGGACAGAATGAAGAAACAAGAATTCAAAAAAATGAAGAGAGGCTTAGGAACCTCTGGGACAAGTTTAAACATTCCAACATCAGAATCATAGCAGTGTCAGAAGGAGGAGAGGAAGAGCAAGAAATTGAAAACTGATTTGAACAGATAATGAAGGAGAACTTCCCCAATCTGGCAAAGGAAACAGACTTCCAGGAAGTCCAGGAAGCTCAGAGAGTCCCAAAGAAGTTGGACCTAAGGAAGCACACACCAAGGCACATCATCATTACATTACCTAAGGTTAAGGATAAGGAGAGAATCTTCAAAGCAGCAAGAGAAGAGGAGACAGTTACCTACAACGGAGCTCCCATTAGACTGTCAGATGATTTCTCAAAAGAAACCTTGCAGGCAAGAAGGAGCTGGAAAGAAGTATTCAAAGTCATGAAAGGCAAGGACCTACATCCAAGATTACTCTATCCAGCAAAACTATCACTTAGAATGGAGGGACAGATAAAGTACTTCCCAGATAAGGTCAAGTTAAAGGAGTTCATCATCACCAAGCTCTTATTCTATGAAATGTTAAAGAGGCTTATCTAAGAAAAAGAAGATAAAAAACTAGGAACAATAAGATGACAACAAACTCACAACTGTCAACATTGCAACCTAAGTAGAGCAGTATGCATAGTGAGGCAGTCCACAGAATCTGGCATCAGACCATGGGTTCAGACCTGAGTTTAACCATTTACCTACTGTGTAAGCTGGGGCATTTTCTTACTTTGTCTGTGCCTCTCTTCCCTCATCTATAAAATGAATTAAAAAAAAAATACCACTGTCTTAGGCTTGTTGTGAAGACTAAGTGACTTAATCCATTCAAATGCTTAACATAGTGCCTAGGGGAGAGTGAGTGCTCTGTACTCATTGGTCCCATGGTCCAGGTTAATGTCTGACGAACCTGAGGATCTCAGGAACCTTAGACTAGAAGAAAACTTAGAAATTTAAAATCATAAACTGTAACGTGTTCCATTATGAAAATTTACAACAAATATCTTTCAAGTTGGAAAGACGAGACTGTTTCACAGCGATAGTTCTGTTCTAAACCCGGTAACCAGGAAAGCAGCCACATGAAGCATAACATTGACTTTTTTCTTGAATGTGGATGGATTTTAAAATACATTTTCTTTTGGGTTTTAATTTTTTCTATCCTCATCCAAGGACATGTTTATTGAGTTTACAGGATGTGCCTCGACAGGGAACACAGGACTGAACCCGAAATAGGCATGTGCCCTGACCAAGTATTGAACCTGCAAATGTTCGGTCTACAGGATGATGCTCCAACCAAATGAGCCACATTGACCAGGATCTCTTTTGGGTTTTAAATGAATCATTTTAATAAAGTTAACTTCTGCTCTAGCTTATATGTACATGCTTACTAAAAAAATAATATTCAGTCCTATTTTTCCTATAGCAATTATAACAATTTTAGCAAATGTAAAATGACTTCAAAATAAAGTTTCATTCTCTTTTGGGGTTTACATTTTCCATATTTATACTAAATGCTACAAGGAAGTATTAGATGTAACAAATTCATTCATTCTTTCACTGAACCAATCTTTACCGAGAACCTACCTTGTTCTTGTCACTGTAGCAGGGGCTGGAAGTAATACACTAAAAGATATAAACCCTGTCTTCAAGAAGCCCTCAGTCTCTGGAGAGAGACAGGTCCCTATACATAGGCTGTCACTCAGTGTGAAAAACAATGTGAATCTAGAAAACATAGAGCTGAAGCTGTGCCGATGAGCTGTTTTCAAGGTTATAAAATCAAGACTTGTTATTTCTTCATTGTTCACTCTGTACATACTGAGTAAATTCCAGAAATAAGTAAAGAACTGTTTCTTTCTCCAAGGCAATGTACTGTAGTCCTTAGTCAAGTAGAAAATTTAATATTTTATCTTTGCTACCCATAGGTCGTATTTCAATAAGGAGTGAGAGTACCCATAACCTTTGAGGATACTTGTTACCTATTCTGTAGAGTATAAGGGTGGTAATTCCTGACGGCTGGAAAGTTAAACAAATGACCACTGGAAGTGACCCTAGCCCCAGGAGTCAAGGAGACTTTAAGTAAATGTGACATGATTGGACTGTTGACTGCAGTCTGTCCCTTTGTTCAAGGATCATTTATACTCTGTGGACAGCATGGGTCACTCAAACCAGGACTTGAAGTTTGGAAATGCCCTTAGTGTTGTTTCTTAAACTCTCTGAGCTTTAGTTTTTCATCTTCAAAAGTCAGAATAAGAGCATCCAACTCATAGGGTTATTGTGTGGCTAAAATAAGAGAACCTGAAGAGTATTACGTAGACAATTAATGCCTGTATCTTTCCCAGACCTCGCATATTTCTGCATTCTCATGTCATCATGACCCTCAATTTACTTAGTTTTTCTGTCAATACTTTTTTAACTGAGTGCAAAAATCACAAAACACTCAATGCATTTGTTTCAAAAACACTATCACTTCATAAAATTTTATCATTTTTGAGAACTAGTTAAATTACCTTGCAGCTTATACACAAAAAGAGGAGCCCTAATCTGAGTGCCACCTGGAACTCCGTCCAGAACCTCAACAACAAGAAAGAAGCTACAGATGGCATAGAGCCATTCCTCAAAGACAGTCTTTCAAAGCAGAATAGAATCACAGCAATGGGCTCTGCATTGGTAACTAGTCCCACCTAGTATTTCTTCTTTCTTTTAGTTAAATTCATTGAGGTGGGCCCTGGCCGGGTAGCTCAGCTGGTTAGAGTGCTGTTTCCATATGCCAAAGTTGTAGGTTCTATCCCCAGTCAAGGAACACACAAGAGACAACCAAAGAATGTATTAATAAGTGTAACAACAAAGTGATGTTTCTCTCTCTCTCAAATCAATAAATAACAAATAAATGGTACATTTCTTGGGGTGACATTGGCTAATAAAATTATATAGGTATTAAGCGCACAGTTCTACGACCCATCCTCTGTATGCTGCACATTGTGCACACCACCTGAAATCAAGTCCCCTTCCATCACCATGTATTTGACGACCTTCACCAACTCCCCAACCCACTTCCCTCTGGTGGCCACCATACTGTTGTCTGTGTCTACGAGTTTTTGTTTGTTTTTCTTGTTTTTTTTTCTATTTGTTGCTTTAGTTTTATATCTCACATGAGTGGCATAATATGGTTCTTGATTTTTCTCTCTGACTTATTTGGCTTAGCATGATATTCTCAAGGTCCATTTGAAATATTGCAAATGGTAATATTTCATCTTTTCTTATGGCTGAGTAGTACTCCATTGCACACATGTACCACATCTTCTTTATCCAGTCATCTATCAAGGACACCTTGGTTGTTTCCATGTCTTGGCCACTGTGAATAAAGCTGCAATGAACAAAGGGGTGCTATTTCCAAGCAGTTAATTTTTTTGTTTTCCTGTTCTGCAGTGAGGAGGGAGGGGACAGAAATATAGGAGTTCATCTGCTAAGCCTCAGGCATCTGGCAGTGTGGACAGCTCCTGTGCTCCACACAGAGAAACATCAGTATGTCACTCTTCAGGAATGCTGGTGGGTTAGGAGGTATGACTAGATAGAAATGCCATCCATACTCTTTTCAGTGTTTCAAACTACTGCCTTTCAAACTGTTGGTTTCCTTTCTTTTTAAAAAATATAGATTTAATAAGTATCAAATGACAAATTCAAACAAATATCAGCTTATTTGGCTGAAATAAGGTATTTCCCAAACCTGCTCAGAAAAAAACAGTAAGTCTCTGTTGTAAGAAATCATATTCTATTGTAACCATTTACATAGAAAAATCTTAGTTTTTTCACCATTGATATAATTTTTTTTAGGTTGGTCATATGCTTAACACCTTGCCATACTATATCTCTAATTTGAGTATTACAGAGAAAGGGCAATATGAAACGCGAGATCCAGCCCTCACAGAGCTCAGTTTAAAATCTAACCAGGGATATGAACACATATTGACAGAAGATTCAATTGAGAAAACACAGATAATTAAATGCATGATGATACCTTAAAACTTTATTGATTTAAATATTATGCACCATTCCTGGGGGATCACTTGCAACTTTTCTCCTTTTTACATGGGAGTTGATTACAAAGCTTGATTATACCCCACTTGCCCAGGGACACAAACCAACAATGACAATGGCAACAAATCCCTTTACTGAGTGCTTACTTTCTGCCTCGCATTCTGCAAAGCCACATGCCATGGATAAAGCCATTCAAGACTCAGTAACACCCCATGAGCATGACTGCAACACCTTGTGTTCCAGATGAGGAGCAAAAGGCATGAGGTGCTTGCTCCCAGGAAGGCCCCACGAGTCCGTGAGTCCCAGAGCTAAGGGCGAGGCCGCAGAGGCCCCTCATTGCCAGCTCACCCCTCTAATAATACAGAGTGCATGCCAAGAGAGATGGGCAGAGAAAAGGGGCAGCAGCTCTTGTATCTTCAACAACTCCAACCTGGAGCTCCCAATGGCAGTTTTTGCCAGAGACTAACCACAAAGCAAACACACAAGTGTGTTGCACAATTTGAAACACTAAATGTAAAAGACCACGCCTTTTTTATACAGTAGAAACAGTAACATTTCACTCGCTTGGTGAATCAAATGACACAGATACTTCAGATACTTGCTGTGGATTTCCTGAGAGATGGTCTGTGTTCCCCTATAGTGAGCAGGGGTGGCTTATCATATTGTCAGTAGGTGGCCCTCAATCTAATTCATATTTTAAAAACATATTTTCTCACATCCTGTAAATCATTACTGCTATTTGTAATTAGTGAAGTATTATAAATATGTATATGTATATACATAAATATAAATATAAATTCTATTTGTTTATAGTAAAGGTAAGAGGAAAACAAATTCATCCTCCATTTGAATCAAATTTAGTCCTGGGAGTGAGGTAGGAGAAGGCCTTTAGGCAAGCCAGCCTAGAGGCTTACTCTAAGAACCAGAGTCAAATAAGGTCCAGAAATTCCTTGATTTTGGATTTTATTTCTCTGTATTCATGGAGTTCCTTGTGTTTGTCTGTATCTGAATTTGCTTTTATTGTTTAAACTGTACTTGACTATCTTCAATGATTGATTTTTTTAACAACCCTTTTTAGATGCCTGTAAAAAAAGGTATCTGGAGTTGTCTGTACCTGGTTTTATTTTTTTTCTAAATATTCTTGTTTTTTTACACAGCACCATACAAGTTAATTAATTATAAGGACTGCTGAAGACAAATCTACCTCAACTAGCATTCTTTAATGGTACATACTTATGAAAGAGGTTTTGGGCTTTTTTCCTGTGATATCTATTAACTGATGAAACCTAATATTGACAGATAGCAATTTTTCTCTATAATTAAAAAAATGGGTAGCTAGAAAAATATCCCCATAAACCCTAGTTTTAAGATGAAAGGCATAATAAGTAAACTTCTGAATATTTTGTCGACTGGATACTCATTCCCCCTATATAATTTTACCATTGACTATGACCCAGCCTCTCTCCAGAATTACTTACAACAGTCTCCAGCTTCACCTCTTCCTCTTGCTAAAGTCTAGTTCAGCACCGGAGTTCGGGTGAGCCTGTCACACTGAGTCAGATCACCAGTGCTCAGAACTCGCCCTGGTTCCCATTCTCTCCCAGGGAAAAGCTGCAAGCCCTGTTGAGAGGTCAAAAGGGCTCGCAGGATGAGGATGCCCCTCTGTGCCCTCCACATTTACTGTACTGCAGCCTCCTTCAGTAGACCAGGGTTTCTCTACCTCAGCACTGCTGATGTTTTGGATTTAGATGGTTCTTTGTCACGGGGACTGTCCTGTGGACTGTAGGATGTCAGCAGCATCCCTGGCCTTCACCCCCTAGAAGAAAGCAGCAACCCTCCCCAAAAGTTGACACCAAAAACTTCTCTTGACACTGGCAAATGTGCCCTGAAGGCCAAAATCACCCAAGTTGACTGCCAGTCAAGCTTCTCCCACTGCCTGAAACCCTCTCCCCAGACACCCACAGGGCACCTTCACATCTTGGGAACTTTGCTCAAAAACGAACTTTTCTGCAAAGCTTTCCATGGAAAGCCCACTTAAAATGCAAACACAGTCCTCAGGCACTACCTAACTTTGTTTCTTGCTTGATTTTTCTTCATATCATTGATCACTTTTTAATATGTTACACAGTTATTAATTATTTTGTTTAACTGTCCTCCCCTCTAGAATGTAAATTCCATGGTGGCACTAGGTTGTGTCTATTCTGCTCAAGATTGGATTCCCAGCATCTAGAACAGAGCCTGAGGCTCTGTAAATATTTGTTTAATAAATGAATGGTCATCTAAAGAGCTGACCATACATACCTCCTCCTTTTCCAAAGGAGTCTACTTAGTAAGGGACCATAAGTCTTGCCTGCAAAGTTCAGATTTTACGTAATTCTGTTCTTCCTATTTGTCTTCCTACTTGCTTCAGCATTAAGAATGCTCAAAGCTTGCTCCCCTCCTCTACCAACAATAGGCACTTGTGTCCAATTTATATGCTAATATCTCTAGTTTCCTCTTTATTTTTCCATCCATATTTCTTTTTCATCTTTTATATATCAATTAATCTATCTATCTATCAATCTATCCCTCTACCATCTAGCTATCCTCTATCTAATCTATTTATCTATCCATCTATCTATCTATTTAGTCTATCTTTCCATCTAGTCTGTCTGTCTGCCTACCTGTGTACAATCCATTCAGTCATTTAATATCCTGGCATGTTATACATCTCTGTAAGACTCATTGAATAATATAGGAGACATGAGACTTGATAATACATGTTCTTAGTCAAGAAGAAAATGTTTAAACGTTAATCTCAGTTTTAAATATCAGATATTTTGATTTTGCAAGAACTTTTATTTCTTTAAAATGTACACATCAGGAAACAAATGCTGTGCCAAATACCCGTCTCAGTCTTAAGTTCAGAAAATGTGGTTCTTTGTGAAACACTAGTAATTAAAACCTGTTTTCTATGAGCAATAACATTCTTCTAATCACTCCCAAGTTACAGCATTTCTAATAAACTTGAGAGTTTTTGAAGTCCAGCATGGAAAGTGTTATAGCTGAAACTACATTTACTTTGAATCCAATTCTTCCTGAGCCAAATAATTATTTACTATCAAACATATTACTGTTAATGCATCATAATGACAGGGATTTAGAAAATCAATGATCTGTGTTCAATTTCTTACCCCACTAATAGATACTTAGATAAGAAATATGAGCCAATGAGACCAACCGGAAAGTGCAAGGTGATAGTCCGACTGCTTCCCTCTGCCAAGGCAAAGGCACTGTTAGTGAGCGAGAATAGAGCTATTCATAGCTGCTCAGCCTCTAGGCAGTTAGGCAGTTATACTGTTGTAATATCAGGGATTAACGCAAAGGCGACCCTCAGGAGAGAGCAATAAATTCAAATGCTATACTGAAATCAAATTGTGGAATGGTCTGTTCATCCTTTTTAATTTCATTGTTTCCATTAATAGAATCTATTTCCTAAAATTGGGCATTTTTAAGATTTAAATTTTCATTTATATTCAACTTCCATTTATCTAACTATCATTGTCACAAAAAATTGGACAAATGAATAAACATTAATTAGCTGCTTTTAAGGTGTTTTAGTTCTAAAAATAAGATGAGAATAGTTTACCTATAATAGATGTTATCTTCATAGTCTAATTAAATTATTCAAAGTATAACAGAATAATAAATATTTTTGAAAAAAATGGTCTTGGTGATAGTTAAAAATGAATTATTTTGAGTAACAATGGTAATAATAATTATAACACTAATATGTGGTATATTCCACATGTGCTATATACCAGGGATTCAGCTAACTAGCTCATTTAATCCTCACAATAACTGTATTGAGTGGGGATTAGCATCCTCCCCACTCTTCCCCTAAGAGTCTAAGGTTCAGCAAAGTCACCAATTTGGCGAAGTAGCAAAGCCAGCCCTCCACTCCAAGTTTGTCTTAACCCTAAGCCTATGCTCCTCACCACTGTGCTGCCCCACCTCCCTAGTAACTTCCCACTAGCAACTGACAGGTACAGACCCAAAGGTCACCCACCTATGACCTTCTGTGCAAGTGCAGACTCTCAGGTAGGCGCTCAAGCCAGGGCAGTAGTACATGGCCCTCTGTCACCCTCCCAACCCATTCCCGCTGCTGATAGCTTCCCTAATGTCCCATGCATGCATCAAGCACCTGAATCTCTTTCTCTTTGCCATTGTTTATATTTCTCTCTCTTCTCAAAATATTTCTCTATTTCTCCTATTTGATTCCCTCTTGTTTACAAAGCTTTCCCTACCTGTTAAAAATTCACATAATTAGGTCCCTCCTCTGAAATTCTAAATACCACACAAAATGGAAGCTTATTGAAATTTATGGATGTATCAAGAATATTTTCTGATCATTTTAAATCTATCAATTTCTTCTATAAAATCTTGTGATCTTTTCAAAGATTACTTTTCCTCTGGTGGGTGCACAAGTAATTAACAGCAGAACTGGAAATATATTTTAACTTGACAATTTCCTTTTGCAGTAGAATCGAAAGAATTAAAGAATAATTAAATTATACTATAAAGCTACTAAAACCTCTTAAAAACTGAGATATAGTAAGATCAAAGGATTTAACAATGGAAAACTCTTTTACCCTTAGCGGTTATCTCATTAAAATTCTTAGAAGACATGTGCGAGCCTTAAAGTTTTCTCACACACCAAGTAGTGCTTCAAACAGCAATTTTATGAATTTTTAAATTGAAATGCCAAAAATACTTCCTAAGTGACTGGGCAACTTTAAAAGGACTTGACTATGGCTCTTTCTGAAAATCACACTAGAAAATTCCATCAGTGCAGTTTGAAATATGAGAACAGTATCTGAAAACACCTGATGACCAAGTGGCATGCTAATAGCAAGCAATTTTGAGATACAAAGGAATGCCTCATTTCCATTTAAAAAGCTCAAAGTAGAAATTTCCAGAAAATATCCTTTGGGTTACAATAAAAGTCAGTTTCTGTAAGTTGATACTATTATGATTCTTTAGCTTTTGTAGTAAAAATAAAGATTCTTGAGCTCTCTTTTTTACATTATGCCACTAAGAATTGATTGTTTCCAGACTCTCGTGCTGTTTCTACATAATGACACCATGTTGTAGATCTGTCTTGATTCAAATCTTGGATTTACACACATTTTGTGACTTTTGCTGAGTAATGGGACAACAGCACTTGGGCCCAAGGCCCTGCAAAAGGTGGCTGGTTGAATGTGAAGAAATGACCCATCCATCCTCCAGAGAGGACAGAAAGACCACTCCTGCCTGGGGGCCGGACCGAGCTCTCCTGCCCCACTGACACCCAGGCTCTGTTTTACCTGTGAGCTGCCATAGGACCCAGCAATGCCTCTTGTGGGCATCTAACTGAAAAATTGTACACCCTGGTCCATGAAGTGTTTTACCCCAATAAATTCGATTAAAAAAAGAGTTCCCAGAACCCACAGCTCAGAGAAAATGAGCAGTCTTAGTAGACGCAGCATCTGAAGCTTGCCTTTGAGCAGCACCTGGCCTTTCTTTGCATACACTCTGAGGCACACAGAGCAGACTACACGTGACTCTAGAGGGAGAATTCATATGATGTAAACATGGAAAACCCACGTGTACGGCTCTCAGCCTATTTCAGAAACATGAAGCTCTTTTAAATGGGGAAGATATCCAGCTTCCTTAAACTGCCCAAAACAAACCTAGGTCTAACCACTGGGGTGAGATGTTCAACCTCTACCTATGTTGTTTAATTTTCACCGGGAAACAGAAATTCTGTGAAACATTTGGTCTTGCTGTGACACCTGCTCTCTGGTGGCACTCCGTGGCAGGTGCTAAGTGTTTGTTTTGGTGCCAGGAATGGCACTGGGTGTCAGGAATTGAAGACGGAGAGATGTGGTCTGCACCTTCAAGTGTGACAGCCTAGCTGGCAGATGAGCTGAGCACAGAGAGAATCTCTAGATTATAAATCTGAACCAAGAGCTAGGGAAAGACAGAGCAGGAGAGTCAGGTGGACATCACAGACGAGGGACATATGAGCTGAGAGACAGGAAGGACAGAAAAGGGGCAAAGGGTGATCCAGGTCAGGAAAGCATTGGTGGCCACAGAGCTGTGAGTGTGCCAGCTGTGTGCAAGTGTGGCTGCAGCCAGTTTGCAAGGCACCCTGGTGACAATTAGAAAACTGGACGTCCCCTCTGGATAGATACAACCTCGTGAAAAGACTGCTTGTTGAATGTGGTAAACAAGCAGAATCCTGTCTTCAGGATAATCTGGAAAAACTGGAGAATTATGGAGAATTATGGAGAATTATGGAGAGGTAAGTTCTCACTGAATGTTGTCAATAGGTTCTTAGAACTGCAGTGCAACAACATATAATAAAACCAATTTTTACCACAGGCTCATTGATATGAAGGAGAGTTAAGTTCCTGCAGCCTCACATCAACATTGTGATGACGTGACATCGAACAAAATGGCTCACACAGGGACCTGCTGTATGAGGAGTGAGTGACAAGGCAGGCGGCTGGCCCTGAGGGTCGCGAAGAGTCTCACAGGCAGTGCTGAGGGTCTGAACCGGACCACGGGAAACAGGAAGTCACCGAGCTTTATAGTTCAGACGGGACCCCCTCAGAGGCATGTTTGTGAAAGGTAATTCTCTTCGCTTCATGGGGAACAGATTAGAATCGGGGGGAAGATGAAGCGAGAAGGTCCAGTTAGTGACATTGCTGCAATCCAGCTGCTGGATGGCCACGACTAGATCACAGCAGTGGATCCAGGGCTCCCCACTGAGTAGAAAAAGAATGGGATGAGTGAGACCAAAGAGGCTGCCACAGGGACAAAGCACAGACTTCGTGGGAAGTGGAAGCTCAGTGGCTGCCATCAGAGTTTAAGACTCCAGAGATGCTTTCATCCATGCGCTGAGGTCAAGGTGGAGAAGACTTAGCTGGAATTTGTGACGGGTA
Source organism: Macrotus californicus (assembly GCA_007922815.1). Taxonomy (NCBI): domain Eukaryota; kingdom Metazoa; phylum Chordata; class Mammalia; order Chiroptera; family Phyllostomidae; genus Macrotus; species Macrotus californicus. The sequence continues at coordinate 28,600 of VMDR010009473.1, forward strand.
GTTATCCTGCAGGAAGATGATTTTCAGCCATGAACCAAAGTCTTCAGTGGACACTGGGTAGTGACAGGAATATTGGACAATGATGATAAAGGAATGATAAACACAGCTGGAGGGGAAGAGTCGTGGGAGATCCAGGCTTTGGAGAGACTAGTGTATACAAACCCCAACATGCCACACTGTGAGAGACAGTAGGTACGAATTTGATGTTTCTGGGTGTCATCTCTCTAATCTGCACAATGTGATTAATGATGTCTTTTTCAAATGGTTGACAGAAAGCAGTAGTAGGACAAACATGGCCCCTGGGCCTGAGGCAGCCAGCGGTCCGGGTGCACTGGGACCCAGCTACACCCATTTGTTTCTGTGTGGTCTATGGCTGCTTTCATGCGATAGCGGCACAGCTGAGCAGTTATGACAGTAACGTTCTGACCCACAGACCTGAAAATATTTACTACCTGGGTAATAGAAAACATTTGCTGACCTCTGTTGTTAAGGATCAATATGAAGACCCCCAAGTTCAATGGATGTCACACAGCAGATGCTCAATATAAATTCTTTCCCTCCTGCTCTTTTAGGAAGGTCACACTACCTATAGAAAGGACAAGGAAATGTGCCTCTTATTTCATGACTCTGAACTGCAGAAAACAAGTCCATTTTTTCCAGGTTGTGAAGGAAGCAGTCTTGCTTGACAAGAACTTCTCTCAGAATCACAAGACAGACTGAGAACACTCTGCTGATGTTAGGAAGTTATGTCTATACCTCACAGAGGACTTTGAAAACAGAAGCTAATATAGCCTTGTGAAAACCATCTGTTACTGTATCAGGTATCAATTAACCACAGTCTCTTTCCCCAGAGTCAAATTTCTGCTCAAAACAGAAGGCTCTGGGGACAATGGCAACTATTAGGAGGGACTGGAAAGCAGAACTGTCTAAATTGTCACAGACAGAGCTCATGGATTAAGGGAGGGCTGACAGTGGGTGAAGAATCAGATGTTTTCAAATGGAGAGGAAAAGTACTAGTTAGGTACTGATTTTAGAGTCTAGAATAAAAAAGTCTACCTACTCTTAGACTAGAACATTTTGGGATAAAGAAAAGCAAGTGGCTGTTTATAAGTTAAAGATAAAATAAAATCCGATTTTTAGGTTTATTTACCCTCTCTGATTTGGATTCTTCACTATATTCAATTTTACTGAAATTCAAATAGATGTCATCTCATGAAAATTTTTAGAACCAGGCTGAAAACGAATGTGAAGTCCAATTGGAGCCAAAGAAATTTAATAGACAATCAATTGTTGCTCATATATAGCATGGTAACTATAGTTAGTAATACTGAATTGTGTATTTAAAAGTTGCTAAAAGACTAGCTCTTGGAAGTTCTCAAAATAAGAAAAAAATGTTTTATAAGTATATATGGTGATGGATATTAACTAGATTTATTATAGTGATCATTTTGCAATATATACAAATACTGAATCATTATGTTGTACATCTGAAACTAATGTAAGGTTGTAGGTCAGTTATACCTAAAAAAAAAACAAGTTGTTCAATGAAGTGTAACCAAAACATCCCCTGATGGGGAGGGCTCTTGAGGGGACAAGAGGGCTGTATGTGAAGTGGGACAGGGTTTCCTTTGCATCCTCTGGAAGGGCTGACCCAGGTGAAGGAGTTGAGAAGCAGATGTGTAGAGAAGAATAGGAGGTGGGCTTCCTCATGCAGACAGAAAAGAAAAGAAGAGCTTGAAGAAGTAATAAAAGTGTTTCTTCATTTGGGCTGAGTTACAACGAGAAAGGCATTTTCCAAGTACTCACCGGTATCAGTATGGTGCCCTGTACCTTTTCTACACTAAAACTGTTCCATGAGGCCACCCCATCACAGACAGGACAGCATGTCTGATAAACAGCAGAGCCCTGTCATCTAACCTCCAGACTCAACTTTAGATGTATGCATCAACATTCAAGCAGGGAAGACAAGTTCATCAATGCAATGGCATATGTCAGATAAACATAGGCCCAAAACAATTTTTTGAAGATTTAATTTATTTATTTTTAGAGAGGGAGGAAGGGAGGGAGAAAGAAAGGGAGAGAAACTTTAATGTGTGGTTACCACTTGAGCGCCCCCTACTGGAGACCTGGCCCACAACTCAGGCATGTGCCCCAACTGGGAATCGAACCAGCAACCCTTTGGTTTGCAGGCCGGTGCTCAATTCACTGCACCACACCAGACAGAGCCCAAAACAACTTTTCTGATTTCTTTCCTTAAGCACATATATTGTTCAAATATACCTATGAATTTGCTAACCTTTAAGATACCTCATGCATAATCTATATGCAAAACTTTGAAAACAAGTGTGTGTGATTAGCATTTTGTAAACACTCCACACAACTTAAAATATTTATAATGGCTCATGGGCTAGATAGGAGTTTGAAAAATTAAGAGCAGTGCATAAAACAGATTTCTGCTTCGGATTTTAACATTACTCCCAATGTAATTACTTTACTTATATAATGCAATAATTTTCACACCTGCACAACTCATTTAAGAAATATAATAAAATGTGGTAGCTTTTTTACATAGCAAATATGTAACAGCAAATTTATGTTGTACTAAATTCTAGCCTACTATTTCATATTTCCTTTCATTGCATTTGTAGTTAATTTCATCTGTGGCATAGCAAATTACCACCTTTTAAAAAACATTGTTGCCTACCAATGTTTTTCTGCCTCTAAACTAAAAACTGCACTGAAATGTAACAGGTTGCTCACCTTAAGGATATTGCACAAGGCTACTTGCTAGCTTCCCAAAGTGGGAATTCCCACTGTATCGATGAAATACCTGTAATTTATCATAGCACAAATCTGTTACTATTCTTTATAGACAGTGGCACCAAGTTATTTTTCATATCAACCAAATTCTGGTTGAAACTACATGTTCAGACATCAATGCTCAAGTTAGTTCCATACAAAATGTTACTAGAGACAAATGTAACTCTGAGAATTAAACTAAAATTTGAATTTTTTATGAAAAAATCCAACCTGATGCACAATTTGGTTGAGGATTTAATTTAAATGACACCAGTTAGACAACTTCACTTCCATATCCAAAACTGCATTCTAGGTTTCATATTAGTTAAAGTTATAACAGTGATTCAAAGGCTGGGAGTCTTTCAGTCGGATGCAGATATCCTGGGGTTGTTTTGGTGAAGGATGTCACAACTGAGCAACCCCACTCAGAGATGTGTGGATTGCTTGGCTGTCCTTGGCATTCCTGTGGTGTAGGCCAGAGAAGCTATTAAAAGTGGCATTCAACACTTGTGGTTGTGTCAGGAGTGACTCAACAAGATGTAAGTAAAAGCCTGAAATCCAGGGTGGCAATGACCTCTAGTATCCTGAAACAAAATCCTGGGAGATGAATTAAAAGACTTCTTCCTACTATTTTGCACCATTAGAGCACTTTCCATGGACTTCATGTCTGATCAGCTTCTCCCAAAAGTTTATATTCTGAATGAGCTGTCTTATTTGGATGACAAAATACATCAACCCCGAATCAGCAAATACAAGCTCAAATTCATTGCATTTTTGTGCAGGTTGGTTATCATAATATAATATGCTGTAATGGAGAGGTGGCGGTGTGTACGAGTAGCATGCATCTTACACACACACACACACACACACACACACACACACACACACACAGGAACAGAGCTAGTTCAGCACTACTCCGTGAGGTCTGCCACTACCTGGTTCACCCATACTAGACACAGAAACTTGACTACAAACACTGTTAGCTGGATCTATCTACTTCAGATACCTGGCTTTAGCACTACCCAGAGTCCTTTCAGTTAAAGCTTGATAAAGACATTAAAGGGGATGATTTAAGGCCAAAAATATCCATTCATTTTATGCATTAGCGAAGGACTTAATGTAAACATAAATACATATGAAGACAAAACTAAATATACATAGGTGCAAATCTGGTATAGTTCTGATGCTTCCTAGCACAGTTTTAGAGGGATAAAAGCAAACATCTTCCTCTTCCACTTTTCCATTACCTGTCTCTGTGCTGGTCACTTAGCTCTCTGTTCCAGCTGGTCCATGTCCCCTTTTTTATTCTAGATTGTTTATACCTGTGTATCAAGGCTGACCTAGCAAGTGAAGAGAAGTCCTGGTCCCTCAAGTCCTTCAAAGCTCTGATTGTAAACTATGAAGTCACCATCAACTACGTTCAAGGAGACACGGGAAAAAGGTAAGTTGGGTGAAGGGCTGAATGTTGCTGAGATACAGAAAGCGCAGCATGCCTCCTGTGTCCACACATGGAACATGCTGGCTGTCACAGCATGGGGACTCTTTATTCCTCTCTCTCCCTCTGCACAGAAGGATAAAGAATGAATGACCACCAGGGTGTTGTAGGGGAAGGCAAAAATAATTTTCAGGCTGACTGCTACCTTAAAAAACTTCTCTCGCTGTTAGCATACCTAAAAGGATATTTTTAATAATGGATGTACCCTGAGAGCTTTACCAATCTTTACCATACCATATAATCTTCCCAATAAATTACAGAAATAGTCAATGAAAGTTGGTATGTGTGTCAATAAGGAGAAAACAACAAGCCAGGTTAGGCTAACACTGCTGGGTGGTCAGTGAGGCTTACCCACTATCAAAGTCACTGACTCCTACGGACCAACCTTACACTATACAGAATTCAGGCTGGTGCCTCAGGACATTACAA
>VMDR010009474.1:0-33321 GCA_007922815.1 Macrotus californicus
AACCACACTCAAGCCTTACTTCTGCTGGACCATGTATATAAATTTAACAAAACATGCATAGGACTGATATGTTAAAACTACAAAATACTAGCTAAAGAAAAAAAAATCAAAGAAAATCTAAATCAATGGAGAGACATAACGTGTTCATGGATTGAAAAGCTCACTAAAGTAGAGAAATCAATTCTCCCCAAATTGATATACAAGTTTAATACAATTCCTACTAAAATCTCAGCAAGATTTTTGTACAAACAAGATTATTCTCGAATTTATATGAAGAAAATTAATAATTTTGAAAAATAATGGCGTGGGAAGAATCAATTCTTGATTTGAGGCCTACTATACAGCTACAGTAATCAAGGCAGTGTTGTTGGTGGAGAGACAGGCACATAGATCAATGGAACAGAACAGAGGACCTAGAAATCAGCCCACACAAGCACAGCCAACTGACCTTTGACAAAGGTGCAGGGCCTTCAGTGGAGAAAGGGCAGTCTTTTCAACAAATGGTGCTAGAGCAATTGGTACCCATGGGCAAATATATGAACCTCACACTTATACAAAAAGTAACTCAAATGGGTCACAGATTTAAACGTAGAACTATAAAACTTTTAGGGGAGAAAATCATTAGGATTTAGGACTGATGACCTAAGAGTTCTTAGACGTGACACCAACATTATGATCCATAAAAATCGATAAATTGGACTTCATCACAATGAATGACTTTTGCTCTGCAGAGACACTGTGAAAAGGCTGAGAACACAAGCTACGCACACTGGGAGAAAACATTTGCAGACCACACATGTCTGACAAAGGATGCGTATCAGAATGCAAAAAGAACTCCCAAATCTCAACAGTTAAAAAAAATCCAATTAGAAAATGGGCAAAAAACATGAAGAGACACTTTATCAAAGAGGATGTAAAATGGTAACTAAGTACATGGGAAGATACTCAAAACCTTAAGTTTTCAGGGAAATGCAAATTAAGACCATGATGAGATGCCACTACACACTGATTAAAACAGCTAAAATAAAAAGCAGTGACAATACCAAATACTTGAGAGGATGCGGAGAAACTAGATCTCTCATGGGTTGCTGGTGGAAATGCAAAATGGTAGAGCCACTCTGGAAAATAGTTTCGCGGTTTCTTTAAAAATGAAATATACTCTCCATGCCATCCAGCAATCACACTCCTGGGCGTCTGTCCCAGAGCTTTCAAAAATCTGCCATCAACTGTTCATGGCAGCTTCATTTATTGAACATAATAGCAAAGACTGGAAACAATCAAATGTCCTACAAGTGAATGATTAAACAAATACGGTACATTCACACCATGAATTACAACAACAACAACAAAAAAACCTGTTCATACCTGCAACAACCTGGATGGATCTCGGGAGCATGATTTTGAGTGGGGAAAAAATGCCAATCTCACACTGTATGCTTCCATTTATATAACATTCTCAAAAATACAATGATAGAGGACACACTTGTGGTTGCCAGGGGTTAAGGATGGTGAGGAGAGAAGTAGGTGTGACTACAAAGGAGAAGCAGGAAGAGATCTCTGTGGTGATGAAATAGTTCTGTATCTTTTTTAAAAGATTTTATTTATTTATTTTTAGAGAGAAGGGAAGGGAGGGAGAAAAAGAGAGAGAGAAACATCAGTGTGTGAGAGAAACATCATTCAGTTGCCTCCTGCCCACGCCCTGTCCAGGCACTCAACCAACAACCCGGGCGTGTGCCCTGACCAGGAATTGGCCCAGAGACCTTTCACTTTATGGGATGACAGCCAACCAACTGAGCCACACTGATCAGGGTGGAATAGTTCTGTATCTTGACAGGGTGGTGGTTACATAAATCTATACCAGTGATAAAATAACAGAACTATACATACATTATACCAATGTCAATTTCCCGGTTTTGGCACTATATTATAGTTAAGTAAGATGTAACCACTGGGGGCAACCAGATGAGGGGTACAGGTTATACAGATTTCCTTGTGTTATCCTTCCAACTCTCTGCACATATACAATAATTTCCACATAAAATGGGGTTTTTGAAAATTTATATCTGAGAGCTCACAGTGGTGAACACCTGGATGAGACAGGATTGGATTTGATGTCCTGGAATAGGAAAGGGCTGAGCATGTATTTCTGGTATGTGGGGAGAGCAGGAGAGAAGCCAAAACAGACATATGAGTTTCAGCTGTGGCTTATGACACTTTTCCCTGTTGGTGGCAGGAAGTAGCAGTCAGGATGCAAAGGCCTGGAAGCTGAGGGCTCCAAGGACTGCTTACACTGCAATTTCTGGACCCTAGGGGGTCACCCACCCCAACATGGAGTCGCTCTTTGTCCAGAGCACAGCCAGCCCCTCAGTGCCATAACTCACCAGAAGACAAATGATCTGTGCTGATCCTGGGCAAGAGTCTGGACCAACCTCTCCTGTGACCAGTGGGGAACTAAGGCTTAGACAGGACAGCAACCATCCCAGTGTCACACAGGTACATTATTGCTCAGGGTAGGGACACAAATATGTAACTGACTCCTGAGTGCAGATTGGAGGAGTTAGGGGTGCAGTGGTAGGAGGGTGGGAAGAGAGGGTGCTGGGAGACCAGTTAAGGGCCATTAAAATACTCATGATGTCAGACAAGAAGACAGGACTTAGTGATAGATTGCATGGGAATACATGAGAGTAAGGGCGGTGTCCTGGCTGTCCGCAGCCTCCTGGCATGTGCACTGGCTGGGTGGAGCTACCATGTCACAGCAATGTGGAGTGCGGTGTGGACTATTTGCAAGAACTGGATTTTGGAGGACTGTGAGTTTCCTCTCAGGTCTGTTCAGCTTGAGGTACCTGGGAGGCAACCAGGGGGAGTTGTATGGGAGAAACTGGGCAACTTGAGTCTGGAGCTCCAGGAAGAGGCCTGCATTGGTCATTGACAGAACCTTAGAACCAGGCAAGCACATTTTTAAAAAAATGTCAAATTTGATCCAGCATGAAAAGAATAGCTGAATCAAGGTAGAAGAGAAACACGAAAGGGGGACTGGTTTACAAAATCCCAGATCAGATGAGCAAGTAGAGAGAGGCATCCAAAGAACTGGGCAGGGGGTTATTAAAGTAACACCAATTCCTGCTGCCCCATTAACAGATCAGAGGTAGAAAACTGAGAGTCGAAGCCACCGGCTAATACACAACTCATTAAAAATGTGTCATTCCCAGCTCAGTTCAGGGACTCTCAGCAGCCTTCCACCTTCTCAGCCACATTGCGTCCCACACCCCAAGGCCTCCTTTATAGAAATTCTAGAGCTGCATCGCCTCTTCTCACATCCAGCAGGGAACCGTGATTCAGGGCTGGGCAAACGGACACCGAGACCCTTTGGTTCATCCAAGTCTACTGCCCCTGGGTCCCAAGCCTGCTTTTGCACAGCCATTTGCTCATTTACACTGTTCTACAAACATTGGTTTCCTCTCTAGAGGGCTGGTGCCTTTCTTTCCCACACCATCTCATCTCTCCATACCCCTAACAATGTGGACTTTGGTGATAAAAAAAAGATGGTGTGCTCTGTTTGTGGGGTCCTAAGTTTCTGTATTTGTTCAAAATCCATTTATTGAGGGTCCAAAATTCAATAATGGAAGCACAGCCTGCCCTCAAGGACTGGTGGTTGTGCCTTGCTCTCCTGCCTCTATCTCCTGGCTGGCACAGCCATAGAGATGCAAAGGGGGACATGGCCCAACCCCCACAAGGCTCCCAGCCTGGGCACTGAGCTGGTGGGGTAGGAGGAGGACTGGGGTCTGAGGTTGTGATAACACACTCAGCCCAGGACCCAGCCCAGCACTCAGGACTCCTTGCAATCAGCTGGAGTGACCTGTATATAAAGCACATGGTCGGATAATAAAGGTCCCTTGATGCCAGCAAGGTCCATGTGTTGTGGCTGCGATGAATAAATTCACATGGACTACAGAAGTCCTGTGGAGAAAAAGGGATGGCATAGCCACTCTGTGAGTGAGAGAGGGCCCCAACCTTTGCCTGGACAGGCTTTTATTGCTTTTCTGGGCTCATTACATCAAGGATGGTCCTCATTTACTATGCATAGGTTCACTTTAGGTGATTACCTTTTACAGATAACAAAGGAAAGGATGTTGCTAATGCAAGGGGAAAAGTGGTTGAACTGGTTACACTCCATCCTTGGGAGGTTTAGCACAGACTTTAGCAAGTTACTTTAAAGATATGCAGTAAACATTTGCTGCCTCAATTCAGGGTGAGGGAGTTTTAGCAAAAAGCAAGCCTCAAAGCAGCCTTAGTACAATGCAGGCCTGGTTCCCCACGGGAAAACCCCATCTCTGGGCTCAGTTCCTGTGTGCCACCTCGCTCCTGCCGGTTTTCTGAATCAGGGGCTGGGCTACATTCACCATTGCCAGGTGGATCGGTTCCCCATAGTCCTTAACTAGGGAAGGGTTAAGTACCGCTCCCTAACCTGGAAGGCAGGAGAGGTTTCATGGGACCGTGATTTGGGGACTGACACTGCCCTGGCTTTGTGGCACAGAGTAGACCCCCTCATACACTCCCTGCCCTGCCAGGGAGACTCCAGGATGAAGAAAACAGAAGCCTTTGAGATCAGAGATGCCTCTTCGTCAAAGTGCTTCCACACCACTCTTTGCTTGAATGTGACACACCAGCTGAGAGGCTGCCTCGAGGGTCCTGGGCCTTTGTTTCGGGGCATCTAAAAATGGAGACCAGGTGACCCTTTTGGTCCCTCCCATTGGATCTAATTAACCTGCACTAAGCCACACTGCACAGCAGGGCTGGCTCCTGGGGCAAGGTAATGTTCTCTCAGCAACCTATACGCTGCAGCCAGGCCTTTGCTCCTCGGCACAGCCTCTTGCTGACCACCAGTCTTCTGGTGCCTACTGCAACAGCTCTGCTGGAACCAGTGCCCCCACACAGATCCCCCCAGGGATACTCAGGACTCAGTGCACATGAATCTCAAGGTGCCACAGGTGTGTGTGTTGCTCTGTGTAGAACAGAGGAGGCATGTCTGCATTAACCACAGTGGTCACCAGCCTCCCAGATGGCCCCCAATGATCCTCAGCTCCTAGCAGTCATGGCCTCATGTAGTCCCCCCAGCACTGAACAGAGATGGCCAAGTAATCAGTAGGATATTACAGAAATGTCAATCAGCTACGTGTCTTCCAAGGCTAGGTCATAAAAGGCATCCTAGCTTCTGCCTCACTCTCTTGGTTCACTTGCTCTGGGGGAAGCTGGCTGCCATGTCATAGGGACACCCAAGCAGCCCTATGCGGAGGTCCAAGTGGAGAAGACCTGAGGCCTCTCATCAGTCAAGACTCACTTTCCAGGTGAGTGAGCCATCTTGGGCACGATCTTGCAGCTCCATCAGGCCCTCTTCTTGGCCAGCCACCACAGTGACTACAGCTTTACGAAACACCTCCAGCCAGAACCACCCAGCTAAGCTGCTCCTGGATCCCTGACCCCAGAAACTGGAAAGAAAATAAACATTTATTGTTCTGTTAAGCTGCTAAGTTTTTGGTGTAATTTAGTACACAATAGTAAACAACTGATACAATATGTTTTCATTTCTCTCAGGTAAATACCTAGGAGTAGAATCACTGGGTCATATGATGACTGCATGTTTAACTTCATGAGAAGCTGCCAGACAGATTTCCTGCCTACACCACAGGCCAGTTGTGGTTGTTTTTTCCTTAGACCCACCTCACAAAAGATAAATTTCAATGCCTTTGATTATAAGACATGGCAGGGCCCCAGTTGCACCAAACTGCCATATATTCCTTCCTCCCTAGCCCCTCTTCTTTGTGAACTAACCAATAGGCCATTCCCAGGATTGGGGTAAATCTCTGGTCCCTCCACAGGGTGGGGAACTTCCTCCCAACTGATTACTTACATGGCCTTGGAAGTCATCCTGCAGTTCAGAATTGACAAATCCCTTTCCCATGTTTGCCCAGAGTTCCTCCGGGCCTCATCAGCCCACGGACACAAATGAGATTGCATTAATAGAAAAAAAACACATGTGTCTTGAGCTTTCACCCCCATCCACAGACCACGGATGCTCCAGAGCCCGTAACTTGCCCAGGCTATTTCTGGAAGTCACATGACGGTCGTGCAGGCCCCTCCTAGAAAGCCAAGTCCTTAGAAGCCACTTGGGGGCAGCACCTCACTATTGCCCCTGCCAGAGTGCCCTGAAGATCAGCATCCTGTTCCCTCCTCAGTTCCTTCCACTCATCCCCCTGCGGTCCCCAACTTGTCAACCCTGCACTACTAGGCTTGTGTATCACGCAGAAATGGGGAGAGAAACCTTGTAGTAGATTCTGTGGGTGCCCTGTTTAGATCCCCTTTCCCAGCCCAGTGCGCCCATCCTCCAGCTGCTGCACAGGCCACCTCCTGCTCCCAAGAATTGCCCTTGGCTGGTGGGTGACCCTGAGAGGTTATACTCCCCTACAACCTCCCAACAACTGATTGACACAGGGGGACAAAAGCCTGCCCTGCTTACCTCAAGGCGGGACAACTCTCTGATCCATTCACATCCCAGACCTCCCTGTGGGATCAGGGGGAGGCCGGACTTTGGCTGAGACCCCATCTTGCTAAGCATCTTCCCCTGCCCTGCCCAGCTTTCCTCCTTCCCTTTCATGCTTCTCTGACATCCACAATAAACCGTTTGTTCAGGAATCCCCATTTTAGCCCTTGCTGATGTGGCTCAGTTGCTTGGAAAGTCATCCCATACATCAAAAGTTTGGGGGTTTGATTCCCGGTCAGGACACATATCTAGATTGTGAGTTCAAATCCCTTTCAGGGTGCACATTTAAGAAGCTAACAGATTTTCTGCCTACACCATAGGCCAGTTATGGTTGCTTTTTCCTAAGACCAATGAAGGTTTCTCTCTCACATCAATGTTTCTCTACCTCTCCCTCCTTCTCTCTCTAAAATCAATAAATATATTTTTTAATTTTTTTTAAATCCCCATTTTAGCCTCTTTTAGCCTCTAGGGTGAAAAAAAAACTACTTCTTCCAACTTTGTGACACAATCTTGCTTAGGCCCCAGAATCTCACAAAGACCTCAGGAAATCAGCTCCAGCATCTTTCTGTAGCCTTTCTCTGCTAGCTTCAGGAGCAGTCCGCGGGCCAGGTGGGAGTACAGCTACCACACCACTCTTCTCCACTTCACTCCTCTTCCTCCCACTGCCTATCCCCCACAGGAGCCCACCCACCAGCAGCCATGAGCCCTTTCCCCCATGTGCAAATCATTCCATGCAAACCTGTCTTCCTGCTAGATCCCACCTACTAGGTTGCCCACTATGGATGGTATATTCATTTGACCTTCAAAACCATCCTGTTCAATTGCTATTATTAACTCTCCTATTTTGCTGGTGAGGAAGCCAGAAGCAATTTACTGCAAAGCTAATGAAGCTTAAGCTCAATTGCCTGGGCCCTTTCCAAAGTCCTGCAATTTATAATCATAGTTTTGTATTCTTCTACTTAAAGAAAGCTCCCAAATTAATGAATCTATCAGCTTCAGGTCCCACAAAACTCTGCCCTTGAAGAAACTGAGTCTCTCTGAATGGTGAAGCCACTTGCCCCAGGACATAAACCTGATGAGCAACAGAAGCAAAGCTTGACCCAGGGTTGGACCCTCCCAAGCTCTTTTCCTGTTCTCCAACCTGCAGTGCATCCCTGAAGTTCCCCCAGGCACACAAAGGTGGTCTCCAGGATCCAGTCCTTGGACTCCCTCAGCCCCCAGCATGTGGCCTTCTGGCTGCCAACTGCCCCCCCGCTCTGCTCCAACACATTATTGTGGCAGCCTGCCAGTCCAGAGTGTGCTTGAGCAGAGCTACATTTAAATGTCAGGGTGGAAGAGGGTCTGCAAGGATGCCATCAATGAATACAGACGCCCACAGGGCCATCTTGTAACCTGAAATAGGCTCTCTGTTTGCCTGTGTCCTCTCCATCAGCTAAGGTGGCAGGCTGATAGGGTACCAGGAGGACACTGCAGAATTTGAACTGTGTATTAGTTAGCTTTTGCTGTATAACAAATCACTCCAAAACTTGGTGGCCTAAAAAAGAGCTATTTATTTAACTCACAGTTCCGTGGGTCAGCAATTTGGGCTGGGCTCTGCTGGGAGTTTAATCTTGGCTGGGATCCCTGTACAGATGCAGTCAGCTGCCAGGGTGGGTGAATCAGCTGACGTGAATCATGTCTGTTCCACGTGGTCTCTCATCATCCTCCATTGGCCTGCCCAAAGTTGTTCACATGTGGCTGGAAAAATTCCAAGAAAGTGAGTGGAGTTAAGCAAGGTCTCTTAGGATCTAGGCTCAGGACTCACATACCGCTCTAACCACATTCCATAGCCCAGGGCCAGTGATAGGCCAGTCATAATGGTTAGTTTTTTTATCAGCTTGGCCAGGCCACAGTGCATAGATATTTAATTGAGATTTATTTTGGATGTTTCTGTAAAGGTGCTTTTTGGATGAGGTTAAAATTTAAATCATTGGACTTTGAGTAAAGCAGATTGCGCTCCACAATATGGGCGGAACTCATCTAATCAGCTGCCTTAATAGGACAAATACTGGCTTCCCCCTGACCCTCCTAACATGCCTCCTCCCCAAGCAAAAAGACTGCCTTTAAGTTGGACTTCAACTCTTCCTTGAGTCTTCAGCCTGCCAACGTCCCCCATCAGATTTTGGACTCACCAAATATCCACAGTAATATAAGCCAATTCCTTAAAATCCCTTTCTATGGATGGATGGATAGATAGATAGATAGATAGATAGATAGATAGATAGATACTCTCTGTGTATATATACAGACATATATACAGATTTTTTCTCTTTCCTGTTGACTCTGTTTCTCTGGAGTATATCGACTAATTTGGAGAACCAACCCAAATAGAAGGGTTGAGGAATAGACTCCTAAAGGGAGGAACCACAAAGCCACAATGCAGAAAGTGAGGCACAGAGAGGGAAATGTTATAGCCATCTGTGCTAATGATCTATCAAGGACTGGGTTTAGGAATGGGATGGGATTTCATGAGGGTTCTGTAGGGCCAATCAGGTGGAGTTTCCAGTCACACCCACTCCCTGTTGGGTATCAGAGACTTCAGAAACAAAACTATTTCTAAGTCTCCCTGAGCAGGGAAGAACTCCACCCCAGGATTTGGGAGTATATCTCCCTCCTTAGACTAGGGGTTCCCTGAAGACCATGCTGTCTTCCACCATTCGACTCAGGACTCAATGTAGAATGGAGAGTTCAGATGGAAGACTGCTGTCCTACTCCTCCCATTGGATACAACAGGTCTGAAGCAGCCAATAGACTGATCTGTCCACATGTTCCCCAAGGTTGCTGGCACAATGACTAAGATAAGTACTCCCCAAAAGAACAAACAACTGAGTGTTTGGCTCATGCCCAGATCTGAACACATAATCTTCAGTGCGGAGGTTTAGGCTGTCTGCTCCCAGCTACACAAAGTGTCCCCGGTCCCAAGTAACCAAGACAAGGGGCAGGGGCCTCGGACCTGCCCAGCCCATTTCACCGTACTCTTGAGTGCCCTACATGCTGATCTGTTTTGTTCTATCTCTGCCTCTGCTTGTCCAGTTGGCCACCTCTCTACTTCTGGCCCCACTCTGCCTCCTGCTTAAACCTCCTCTCTAGACTCTGCAAGCTCCATGTAGGTACTTGGTAAGAAAGCCAAGCCTTGCCACATGTGTATGGCCTGCAGGCTTCTCCTTCCCCCAGACATGGCTCTGGGCTCTGCGTAGACTCAGGAAGTAAGGAGTATTCGGAGGAGAGAATGCAGGTCAGTGGGGCAACTAGACTTAGCCCATGAAACTCTGAGGACAGGGCCTCTCCTGCCCAGAAGATCCATAACAGCATGAGCTGATTAAAAAATGGTAGAAGGCACTGAACCCACAGTTTCTGAGCTCCAGGCCCCTGCTGTATGATCTGAGACTGTCACTTTACTTCTCAGTTTCCCCATCTGTTGACGAGATGATAACCATGCTTACAGCATGTTCTGCAGGCACCCTCCTCATCTCCTCGGGCCCTCACCATTTCAGGAATTTTCAGCTGCCTTCCTACTATAAGTCTGCATATCTGCACCTGAGACCTTTCTTGCCTGAGCTACAGAAAGCCATGTAGCAGACTGCAAGTGCCAGGGAATTAATATCCCTTGGAGAAGCACTTTATCTGTAATTCACAGGTTAGCTCTGTTCTACTGCAAAGTCCAGAGTTCCCCAAGAGGACTAAGTTCCAGTAGCTCACAATGGTAATTGTCTCCAAAATGCACCCTGTGTTGGGGTGCTTCCCTCCCCTGTCTGACTTTCCTACTCCCTCTCAGTGCAATGAACTATTTGCACTGGAATCCTTGTCTCTGCTTCCAAGGGAACCCAAGTAAGACACCCTCCCAGCCCTGTCTGTGCCACATTTAGCCTGTGATGACAGGGCTACCAGCAGGTGTCTGAGCCCAGGACTGGATAAGGAACTTCCCAGCCCTTATCTGTACTCTGGACCCAGAGGCCAGAGGGAGGTAGTGGATGTTGGTGGGACTTCCTCTACTGTGCTGGAATGGCAGCCACAGCCTGTAACTGAAACAGATGCTCAGTGCTCATATTCTACAATGAGCAACCAGTGAGTCACCAACAGCTGGGCGCCCCAACTCCTGGCCTACTAAGAGCTGCGTAACCTGCTTCTCCACCAGTCTACCTAAAGGGCGGAGTGGGGGTGGCGCAGGAGGCACCGTTGACAGGATGACAGAATCCTCTCACTCCCTGAAGCAAGTGAGGCAGAGGTTCAAGCTAATAAGGGGAATACTCAGTGTGTCAGTTTGCATATCCCTCCATACCCAGCCCAGGCCATCTGTCCAGACCAGCCGTTCCATCCCACACCCACACCTGTCCACGGCACATCTCTAGCTCCTCCCTCTCTCCACCACTTTGACCCCCATTTGGGCTCCCGCGTGGCATCTTCGGCAGCCTCCTTTCTGGCTTCTCTGTCTCCTCTCTCAGCCTCCTGTCCACTCCAGTCCATCCTTCTAAAAGCGGATCTTTCTATAACAGGCCAGCAAACTACTGTGGACCGAAGGCTGCCTGTGGCCTGTTTTTGTGTCGCCTGTAAGCTAAGAATGGTTTTACTTTTTTACACTTTGTTTTTAAGCAAAACAAAGAAAACCATGTGACAAAGACTTGTGCCAAGTCCTGTTTTAAAGCATAAACTCCATCCTGCCTATGGGCGTGGCCTCCCTGCCAGCCTCATTCCACACACTCACCTCTTCACACCCTGTGCCTGCTCTCTGTACCTGAAATACCCACCCATCCTCCCTCACAGGCCTGCTCAACCACACACACTGCAGGTCTCATTCTAAATATCCCTTTGGCTGGGCCTTGGCCTGTTGGCCTCAGACCGTGCCTCGACTTCCCCTCTCAGCTCTATATGATGGACTGGTCCCTGCAGGCTCCTGGATAGGTTGAATCACAGCTGAGTTTGGCCAGTGGGTGGGAGGCAGAAGCACAAGAAGAAAAAAGATTCCAGGGTATTTCTTCCCAGGGTCTCTGACCACAGCTGGTCTTGTTCATGGTTTGGACTTCTAGCAAGTATACCCACCATAGTTCCAGCTCCTACTGGGTGACCTGGGCCCCAGTCACACCCCCTCCTCCTTCCTTCTCTTCCCCTGAGTAGGAACAGCTCCCCACTATTGTTAGTCTCTGGGCCGCCCCTGGTTGACTTCTCAGCCCTTCCATTACCTGTGTGACCAATTCCTGCATTTAATTGCCTTTATTGAAACCCTGGTTTCTGTTCATGGTAGGACTCTGACCAGACACCTTGGTGAGCTCAGTAGCTATAATTGCTCAAATAGCACCCTTCACTCAGTCACTTCAACAAGCAGTTTTTGGATGCTGATGGTATTGGCCAAGGGTCAGAAAACCATGGCCTCCTGGCCAAACCCCTCCCACTGCCTAGTTTGTAAACAAGTCTTTACTGGAACACAGCCACACCCATTCATTTACCTATTGTCCATGGCTGCTTTCAAAGTCAAAATTAAATAGCTCCAACAGAGGCCATGTGTTCCACACAGCCAAAATACTTACCATCTGGCCTCTCACGGGAAAAGTTTGCCAACCTCTGTTCTAGGTAGGCCCTTGTTACTCCCAGGACCAGCTGCCCACTTCACTTGGGAGCTTGTTACAGCTGCAGAATCTCACCCCCTATCCCAGGCCCACCGAATGTGAATCTGCCTCTTAACAAAGTCCTCAGGGTGATGCCTAAGCACATTGAAGTTTGAGAGGCACTGTCTTAAGCACTCACTGGCATGTCACTCTTCATGCCCGTCATGAATTACTAATTATTGTTTGTGTTCCTTACTGGAAGGAAGTGCAGAGATTATTTGTGTGTTGTTTTCCTCTGGATCCCTGGCACCTGATAAGGTGGCTGGCAAGCGATGATGGATGACTCTCTGATAAATAAATAGTTAAATAGAATCCTGGAAGTTCAGGGGGAAGTTTTTCTAAAAGAGCAGTTACCATTTTTTTTTTTTTACATCTCAAATTGGCATTGGGAGAATAGGGAAATCGGCCCTCTCTCACGTTGTATAACCTCTGTGGGGAGGTTGCTTTGACAATATTCATCAAAGTTACAGATACATATAGCCTTTGACCCTGCACTTCCACTCCAGGCCTTTATCTTTCAGACTTACACCTGCAGGCCGTGCTAAGATACTAAGGTATTAATTGCACCACTGTCCTCAAGAGCAAGAGATTGGGCATAATCAAGTGTCTGTCGACAAGGGACTTGCTCAGTAAGTTATGGTACATAATGAGACTGTGCAACTTTCAAAAAGAAAGAAGGAACTGGAGTGATGGCCAAGGTATGTTCTTAAGTGAAAAAAGCAAAACAGTACATATCAGATAACACCCAAAACAGGGCAAGAAGAAAGAAGAGAATACCTATATACTAGTGTGTATAGTCATAAAATATCTCTGGGAGGTCATACACAAAAACCAACAACAATTGGTCAGCCATAGAAAGGGATCGCTGGGTTGTGGGGACAAAAACAGATTTTTCACTGTCTACCCTCTGGTACTTTTTGAATTCAAACAAAACAAAACAAAGGAACACAGGAAAACCTGCAGAAAGAAATAGAGAAGTGTTAGAATGTACAGACATGTTTTAGACGTCCAGGCTAGAGCCTTGCTACTCAAAGTGTGGTCCACAGTCAGGCAGCGTAGGAATCACCTGAGAGCTAGTGAAAAACATAGGATCCCAGGCCCCACCTCAGATGGACTGAGTCAGAATCTGCATTTTAACAAGAGCCCTAGGGAATTCAAGCACATGGTATACTTTGATGCATGCTGGTCCAGGCAACTAGAGAACTGGCTCCTGGCAGCACCACCTGGTTTCCACAGTCTGCTACTGATAAAAGAGCTGCCTGTCCCCATAATTGGGACTCCCTCCCGGTGAGACACCAGGACCCGGGCTGTTCCCATTCCGGGGGAGGTGTTTCGGCAGCTCCTCCCAGGCCCTGGCTGGCCAGGAGCCCGGTGCCCCGGCGGGTCCCCAGCCAAAGAGACAGCTCGCTTCCTCCTCCTGGAGCCGCTGGGACTGCTCCGAACGGAAACATCTGAGAGTTCTCCACTGCCCCAATTATAAGCTCTTTCCAACACGAATAAAGATGCATCTGTCTGCCTCAGGTTTATTCATAACTGGTATTTATTTATTCATCCACCAGTGCCTCTGGGTACCTGGTACACTGATCGAGTGGTGGAAGGAAGGTAGAGGAGGGAAAGCACCAGGCAGACCCCACTGGAGAAGGAGGGAGGAGGAAAAGCCAGGAGCTTGGCTGCTGCCTCTGCATCCTCGATCCACCTGGAACAGCTCCAGGCCACATCTGGAAGCAGTGACGCCACTGGACTTTTTAGAGCAGCAGGGAGGGGAGGGGGGAGGAGGGAGCAGTGCTGACTTCAGTCCAGACCACCCAGGGTTTTGCAGTTAGAGAACTAAGCAGGAAGACTAGCTTCTCCCACCATACTGCCCGCCTCTCCAACTCACAACTCTCTGAGCCCATCTCCGCAAGCAGAACAGCCATGAGTGAATGCCCCCCACTGCGGCTCTCCTGAGCCTTGCCCCCACCCCACGCTGGCCAAGCCCTCTCCTTTCTGGATCCTTCTACTCCTCCTACCTCGTAAACAGCATCTCTTGCCCCCAGAGAGAACCCTGAGTCCTCTTCATCACCCCTTCACACTCCTTTCTAGATTTCTCCTAGCCGTCATCCCTAGGAGTCAAGGTCTCTTAAATTAAAAACAAAACCAGGCCATAAAACCACTAAGAAGTGTTCAGCCCAAAAGAGTTCACAAAATGCTTCTACATATTGTCCCTCAGTCTGTCATCTCACAGCCGTGCAAGGTTAGAATCCCCACCCCTACTCTATTAAGGAGGACACCAAGTTCAGGGGATGTTAAAGTGCTTGATGAGACCTCCCAGCCTGTAGGTCGCAGAGACCTCAGGGCTCGGAGCTGCCATCTCCCAAGGCCGCAAGGCCCTTCCAGTACAGGGCTCCAAATCAGAGAGGTCTTTCTGCAATAGCCACCCATTGGCATCCTAGCTCCGTGAATGGTAATGTTCCTTGCCTGGCTCCAAATTCAGAGACTCGTTTCCTCTCCATGGCCTCTATTTTCCCCAATCCCAGGTCTACCCATGTTAGAGTCTGGACAAATACCCCATCCCTCTCTGCCCAGTCACTACTGTGATTCTTCCATACTAATCTCCCTATCCTTCTTCTTACCTTCATGTAAGAGCATGGGCCCTGCTCCCTATTTCATGTTCCGCCAACTGCCCTCAAATCCTCTGTAGCAGTTTAATTGCAAACCTGGCCACAATTATTCCTCTTCCTGTATCCACAACCTTTGCAATGTGACTTCATATCTCCTCTTATCAAGAGGTGGAATTTAACTCCCCACCCCTTGAATCCGGGCTAACCTCACAAATTGCTTTGGCCAACAGAATACGGCCAACAGAATATGGTAGAAGTAACAAAACGCCCATTCTGAGCCTCGGTTTCAAGAGGCCATATGTACATGTATTTCTGCTTCTTTTGGAAATTTGTCCAGCCACCATGTGAACAAGCCACGGCTAACCTTCTGAGGGATGAGAAACCATGTGCCCCAGGCGCCTGCATCGGCCCAGCCAGTAGCAAGCCACATGTCAACTATGCGATAAGGACATCCTGAATCAACCAGCCTCCAGCCAACCCATCACTGACCAAAGATGCATGAGGGAACCACTATAACCAGTTAAGCCAGCCCAGACCAGAAGAACCATCCAGCCAACCCATAGATTAGTGAGAAAGAGTAAAAAATTGTGGTTTTAGATCACTAAACTCTGAGGTGCTTTGTCACACAGCAAAAGTGAACTGACGTACCCTTTGTCCTCGACTCACTGACTCTCTGGGACTTAGATCAAACTCCTCATCCCAAGTGTTCAAAGCCTTCTTTGAAGTTACCACCTCAGCTTCATTTACCACAAACTCTCCAAATCCTGGTCTCCTTGGCGTCCTCTGATACTTCATGCTATTTCCATCCTTGGACCTCTGTTTACACAGTCTTCCTTCCCCCCACCCTGAATACCATTTCACCCTTCTTTTTCCGTCTCTTAAAACGATGCCCTTCCTTCAACACCTCACTCTGGAGTCTTCCGTGATAATGTGTCTTGTTGTTCCAATGCCTTCGGCACTTTTAGTCTCAAACTTTGCTCTAATTTGATGCGCTGGCCGAAGAAGCACTGAACCATATCTTTATCCTGCCTTGCTTTATAATGCATTGGTGCATATAGTGCATTATCAACCAGGAAGTGCAAATAAATTTGACCTCATATATCTACGCAGATCAATCAGTAGAAGAGGCCTGGAGAGCATCTGGGAACTGCTGAAAAGACTGACATGGTTAATCAGTAATGTCTGCCACCGGTATAGACAAAGAGGTTCCAGCACATCTGTCAGGATTGGCCATTGCACCTCAAATGCAGGGATTCTTGAACTTTCTGTCTGGTGAATCCTATAGGCCCCTTCTTTCCCCACCACCTCACCTGAGAACATGCTTTAGAGAGAGGAAGGGAGAGAGAGACAGAAACATTCACGTGAGAAAAACATCAATTAGGTTGCCTTTTTCATGCACCCGACCCAGGTGTAACCCGAAACCCAGGTATGTGCCCTGACCAGGAATCAAACCCAGGATCTTTTGATGTACAGGATGACATTCCAACTAACTGAGTCACTCGGCCAGGGCTAGACCCCTTCTAAAAATACATTTTTTAATGCATAAAACACCATGTATTGCCATGTACAATGTACACCCACGTTTTTAGCCCAAACTTCCAGGAAAAAAATCTTTTGTTTTAGTTTTTTAATTCAATTATTTATTTATTTATATTTAGATACTCGTTTTTTTGTATTATAAACAAATTTTAGCATTTATTTTTTAACATATTATGGTACAAGAAATTTTATGTAACAAATAATTACAAAATACAAGAACAGATACAAGGTGTTTGAGACACTGCCCATGTAATATGCATCCTTATTATATCTGTTTCCCTTAAAAATTTGGAGAAAAAAGTGAGCATTATACATGGCAAAATATGGTAGCTCTGGCCAGGTGGCTCAGTTGGTTAGAACAACATCTGGAAACACCAAGGTTGTGGAGCATTGATCAATGAATGCAAAAATAAGGGGCACAACAAATCAACGTTTTCCTCTCTCTCTAAAATCAATCAATAAAATAAAATACATCAGATTACAAAGGATACCAATTATATTAAAATACTGTCACCAAAACATTTTTAACAGAAAAATATTAACATTTTACTCTAAAGAAATAAAGATGTATACATTTATATTGTTATTATTTTAATTCCAAGTTTGAGCGGTGACTGTCATTGAGTGTGTGGCGTGACATGGCTTGTTATCTGTTCACAAGGTAGCACAGCTTGCAGGGCAACAGTATTTTCAGTCTTGTCCCAGTTACTTTGATTTAACTAGGGTAGAAATATACACAGAACTATTTCCAAGACTGTCAAAACTCATAAAAGAGTATGGCAATAGCTACTAAATTATATCTGTTTTCTTTGATTTAGATGTCCCTGCTTTCGGGACTCTACCCCAATATTTTTGTGGTGTGTAATAGAATATGTGCTTCCTCCTTGCTGCACTGCATGACAAGGCCTAGCAGAGAGGGGCTTAATAACTACAGTAATTTTGAAGTATGTGTGATCTTCTCAAATATTTATAACTGTAATGTGATATGAAAATATTTGTGGCTCCTATTGGGAACAAAGACTCAGCTGTGTAATTTGTTGCTATGTACATAATAGAGAGAAATGTTTGATTTAATTTAGAGCAAAATATAAATGTAATTTTTTTCCAACTATGTGTCATGGACCCTTAAATTGTATCCACAGGGTCTTAAATTAAGAACCCTTGGTCTTAACACACATATGAGGGAGGACACCTCCCCCTCCAAAAAAACAGAATTATCATCTGGAGGGTGGGCTCCTTGCAGAACAGGCTTCCCCCGCTAGGTGAGTGTTCTAGGAACCCTTCTGTATCAGTGCACCAGCTGGCATTGTTATGAGAGGCTGCATTCAATTTCAGTGAATGTTTTTTGTAAGACTCTTTCAACGCATTTGCCCGTTTCATGAGGGGTGATTTACAGGGGCACCTGCCCAAAAGTACTGAGTGTTCCGCCGTTTTTGACTAAAAAACAGCATGACTCCCATGCCCACCCTCCCTATTCACCCGATCTTGCCTGAGCAACATTTTGTGGTTGTTTCCCCAGATGAATAAAGTCCTCAGAGGGAAACATTTTGCTGATGTGGAAAAGGTGACACAAAAAACAGCAGAAGCACTAAAAGGCATCAAAATCGATGAGTTCAAAAACTGTTGTGAGCAGTGGGAAAAACGTCTCGATAGGTGCTTTGCATAAAAGGGAGAGTACTTTGAAGGTGACTGAAGTTTAGACATGTAAGAATAAATGCACAATTTTTTATAAATAAATTCTGGGTTTTTGGGGGGGCCCCCTCATAAAAGGCAGGGTCTGCTATCATATTGGTTCATCTCCCTGAGAAGTACCCAGGCTAGACCCACAGCGCATGATCAGCAATGGCATAAAGGAACCTGACCACTGTTACCATGCAGGATCTGCAGGGGCCTAACATCACACAGAGCCCAGTGCTGTCAGGGTTCCTTTATACCTTTTCTGCTCCATCTTGGTGGCCTCCTCAGTTTTCTTCCCCTCACAGGAGCAAGGCCTCGGATCTACTAGGAGCCCCTTTCTTTCACTCTAGGTCCAGGGGATATCTCCACACCCCTTCCCCTCTGCCTTCTAGAACACTTTACCTTCCCTGCTGTCTTGTTTGGGTCTCTCTGACCAGCCCCAGTGGACCAATATGGCAAAGCCCCTTTTCACTTGGCTTCCTTCCAGGCTCACCATGGGCCATGGCCCTCTCTTCACCCTAAGCTCTAGGGGAGGGGTGCCAGTTTGGCCACAGCCCTTACCCTGATGGGGGCCTCAGAAATCCAAACCTCAGTCTTCTATTACCTAGGTGTGGAATTCAGCCCAATTGTTGCAGCATCGCTGTAGAGAGGAGACCTTTCTTTCTTTATTTTTTTTTAAGATTTTATTTATTTACTTTTAGAGAGAAGGGAAGGGAGGGAGAAAGAGAGGGAGAGAAACATCCATGTCTCTCACATGTACCCCCCCTGGGGACCTGGTCTGCAACCCAGGCATGTGCCCTGACTGGGAATCGAACCGGCAACTCTTTGGTTTGTGGGCTGGCACTCAATCCACTGAGCCACACCAGCCAGGGTGAGACCCTCCTTTTCATTGTAAAGATGAGTATGTTGGACAGTCTTTGGATACTACCTCAAAAATATTTGGCCAAACCTCTTTCTCCAGCCAGTGCTGAGCTGAGGTGTTCTGGGAAGCCTTCAACCTGACCTGGAGCTTCTCCAATACAGCCTGGTGGAACCTCCCCCCTGCCCAAGGGAGCCTGCCTGGTCCACATGCAAGAGCAGCCCAGAAATATGGGGAACTCAGAGTCTGTGGGATTTCCCTTGACTGACAGGGGATAAGTACCCTTGTATCTTAGCTAAGTGGCACTACCCCACTCCAGCCCATGCTGTCCTTCAGTAACAGTGGGAAATTGTAACCCACCCCACTATTCTTTTGACATTGTTTCTGTAAGTGCTGACTCTGACTAATATGTAGCTTGTCCATGAATAGCATGTTTGTATAAGAATCCTAGGAACTAACTTCAAAAGATACAGTCCCCAACCTTCAAGCATCCCAGCTCTGGGAGATTTGCCGACCTTCAACTGTGGGGCCAGAATGACGTGAAGCCAGGATGACGTGAAGCCAGGATGTACACCAGACCCTCACTTGCCTTATTGGCATGGACTGTGCTCGTCTGCACGTAGAGAACTTTGCAACCCCCTCCCTGATCTCTGTGTTCTGTTCCCCTCTCCCTCCATATAAAAACCTCTGCCTCCACTGAGAGGTGGAGATGGGCTTTGTGAGATGAGTCCCCCATCTTCCAGGAGACAGTCTTTGAGACATGAGTCCCCATGTTCCAGATGGCCAGCATCTGGAAATAAACCACTTTCCTTCACATCAGCACCTTCCCCTTTTGCAGCGGCAGGCAGCCAGACCTACGCTTTGGTTACACCCAAACTCCACCTACCCTCCCAGACCCAGCTCTGTCTCACCATTTCCCAAAGCCTCTTCCAGTCCCCGAGCTTGCACTGGACTCACACAGGCTGCGAGACTGGAGACCTGAGCCAAAGTGAGCTAAATCTCTGAAGGGATCAAGAGAGAGCCCCAAGGGTGCTCTTTGTAGTCTCTTCAAGAATCCAACACCCTAAAGGACACATGGACATAACCAAGGGGGAGGGTGGGAGCAAGGGAGGGAGGTGGGATTGGGTGGGGTGGGGGCAGTGATGGGGGGAAAACACAGACAACTGTAATTGAACAACAATAAAGTAATAAAATCTTTTAAATAAATAAATAAATAAAAGGTAATTACATAAAGGAAGTAAAATAAAAATCAAATTAATTTTTTAAAAACCTTTTTGTGAATTAAAAACATTTTATTGTTAAAAAAAAAGAATCCAGCACCTATTAACCAATGTCTCCTCTATACATTTAATTAAATAAATAAATAAATCCAACATCTAACTAGTAAGCTCAAGACGGAAGACCCCAGCATTGATTCTCCCTCTTAGGCATGCTGTAGGCCTTCTGTGTCTCTTATTTGGTGTCTATGACATGACCCATGCTATTCTGGCACTGGGGACACAAGCGCAAACTAAGAAAGCCCCTGCCCTCATGGAACTAACATGCTGAGGGGGGAGACAGACACAGACAACAACCATGTCAACCAGTAAATAGGCTGTGTCAGATGAGGGTAAGTCCTAGTAAAGTCAATGGGCCTGAAGGAAAGTAGAGGAAGCCATGTGGATCTCTAGTGGAAGAGTCTTCTATTCATCCTTGGCATATTAAAGGAACAAGTACAGTGTGATCAAAGAGGAGAAACAGAAGGGGAATAACAGGAGAGAAGTAGCAGGGGGAGATCACATAAGGCTTTGCAGATATTGAGAGGACTGTGGCTTTTGCTTAGAGTGAGGTGGGAGCCGTGGGAGGGTCTCAAGCAAAGACAGAATGCAGTCTCACTTAGCCTCAGAATAGTTACCCTGGCTGCTGTGGTGAGAATCCTGGGGGCTGGGATGAAAGTGGGGAAGAGGAACTAGGGTAGAAGCAGAGGAGAGGATATTGCAGAGATCCAGGTGACAGGTGACAGTGGTCCAGACCAGCTGCTAGCCACGGAGGAAATACATGGTTAGGTACTTTAAAGGCACAGGTGAGAGGGTTGCCGATGGCTTCATTGAGGGATCTGACCAAAGAGAGGAGTCAAGTTGTCTGGCCCAAGTAACTAGTCCAGAAACACAATGAGATGGGGAAGGCTTCAGAGGGAGAGGGTTTAAGGATATAGACGAGTACTGTCTTAAATACAAATTGTAACTTCATGGAGGAAACTCAACTCATCTATTTTTCTAGCTGAAGTCTGTGGCTAACTTGGCAGGGAAGTTTTCCAGTGGGGCAAGACAGCAAATCAAAACTCTGGGAACTTCACAGTCCTAATATTTGTTTAAGGTGGTTCCTCTCCTCTAGGACTTTGAGAGAATTAGCTATTCTAATCTTTACCACAGAAGACTTGTACATGAATGTTCACAGTTTTATTCATAAGAACTAAAAACTTGAGACAAGCCAAGTGCCTACCAACAAGGGAATAAGCAAATATTCATAAGCAAATTATGGTCTATTCATACAATGAAATAATATTCAGCAAGAAAAAGGAACAAACTACTAATATACACAACAACCTGGATGAATCTCAAATACATTATGCTAAGCAAAATAAACCTTAGACAAAAGAGAACAAAATGTATGATTCTTTTATGTGACGTTCAAGAACAGGAAGAACTAAGGTAACATCAGAATAGTCATTTCCTCTGCAGAGGAGGTGGGATTGACTAGGAGAGGCACAAAGGACCAGAACCAAGCTCAGCCTCTTGGGAATACCTCCCAGAGCTCTGAGTCTGGGGTGAGGCCACAGAAAAGAGAGACAGTTGAGAACATGGCCTCAGTCAGAGACAGTGGTGCCAGCAGCAGCAGTGCCCAGCTGCATTCCTCCCATGGTCAGTCCTTATAATCAATCCCATCAGTCACCCTGTAATCTTCTAATAAATCCTTCTTTTACTTAGGCCTCTCAGAGACATTTCTGTGGCTGAAACCAAACACCCTGGCTGGTAAATACTGTGTGGAATGAGCCCAGGGCTCAGTGTCAGAGAGATCTGGATGATGTCCTAAGTCATTCTGGTTCATCAAGTCTCGCCACACCGGGTGATCAGACAGCCAGATGGGGTTTGTGCCATGACCAGCCCAGTTCACAAAGGAAAGTCATGGGTCAGGAAAAGCCCTTGGAAGGGCGGGGAGAGCTGCTGAGCGCAGCTACGGGCCGAGCCAACCCAGCCAGGGGTCTAGTTTCAGCTGGGTAGGTGGGAACTGTAGTGCACCAGCCTTGCTGGACTTACTTGCTAGGCAGGGAAGTTTGTGGGATTGACCTGAACACACAAAGCTGGATTCTCACAACCTAGGCTAAACGCTAGGCAGGAGCAGCTTGCAAGGAATGAGGCGCCAGGTCCCTGTGTCAGGAATGTCTTCTGGGGACAAAGCACAGCCTGGGCTCCTCACCAGCAGGGAGTTCTCACCAGCAGAAGAGACTTCATGAACACAAGGTGTAGAAAGCACCTTAGAGCTCACAGGTGCACACGCACAAGTGCCCGTGTACACAAACACTATGCATACACCATGCACACACAGATTACCCACCTCAGAGAGGAACCCAGGAAAAAGATGGAAGAGTGCCAGGGTAGTCCCACTGACAGGGAAGAAGCCAAAGAGCAAGCTGACTGTGGCCACAAGGCAGCTTCCGTGGGAGCCTTGATCAGGCTGGAGGCTGCGATTATGTTTTGGGCCAGACTGAGTGTCTAGCTGGAGCAAGGCAAGGAGCATTGACCCCTGGGATTTGGGTGTACCAGTTAGCTAGTGCCCTGTAACAGATCTCTCCAAAACTTGGTGGTTGAAAATGATAAGCATTTATTATTATTCATGAGTCTATGGGTCAGCTAGGCAGTCTTGTATTGTCTAGGATCACTCTTATGTCTACCATCAACTATGGGTCAAGTAGCTGTCTTTGCTGATCTCGGCTGGGCTGTCTGACACATTTGGGTGTCAGCTAGTGGCTGGTGGAAGATGGCCTCAGCTGCAAAGACTGTCTTTGCTCCATGTGATCTCTCGTCCTCCAGTAGGCTAGTCTGCGCATGTCTACATGGTCATGGCAGCATTCGAGAGAGCAAGCAGAAACAGGAAAGGATCAGAAAGGGCTCAATAACTTCTACCACCTCTCATCAGTCAAAGCCAGTTACAAGCCCAGACCAGATTCAAAGGGTCAGGAAGCAGACTCCACCTGTCAATGGGATGGGCTATGAGATCAGATCATAAAAAGGTGTGGATTCAGGGAGCAGTGGAGGATTAAGGCCATTTTTTAAATCCGTCTGCCACATAGAGCAAAGCTGATCTTGGCATGGAATCTGTCAAGCCCCAGGTTTTCAACAAAACCCTCAACCACTCGCTGGCTTCTTTGAGGACAGTCTCTGGCCCTTTTCTCCACAAGGACCCCTCCCTCACTGGAGTCTAGGCCAGGGAGAAAAAAGGGGACAAGCCACTGGGCGTCCTGGAGTTCAGTCCTTATCTCTGACGCTGAGTGGACACTGGAAGTGAAGGTGAGGCAGGAGGAAGGCAACAGGAGAGGAAGGAGTAGGAGGCTAGACATGCCCTTTCTGACAACAAGGACCCACCCACAGAAGACAAGGAACAGGGGACAATTTTAGCACCTCTCACACCCTCTGCTTCCTCATCAGCTTCTACGGGGCACGAAGCTCCCACCAACATTTTGACTCACATCGCCCAGACCACCCTCCTGGTAGGACCCAGGCTCCAAACCCAACCCCTCTCAAATTACCCCAACCTCTAGCTTCTCACTGCTCTTCCACTCCATTCCCACCTTTATAGCTGCTGCAGAGAAACAAACCCGACAAAGCCTGTGTCTTAGGGTCAGAGCAGATTTGGCCAATGGGTTTCACCTTTAAATGGCAACAGTAATGATACTAACAGCCTCCATTTATTGAGCACCTACTGTGTATCAGGTCTTATGCTAAGTGTTTATCAGACATTATTCTGGGATTATGTTATAGGGACTAACTAGAGAACTCACTCCCTGGGGAGGCGTTGTAAGTTCTTGTCTGAAAGAGTCTGGTAATAAATTAGCAATGTCTGTCATGCTTGTGAGGGAGGGCATTGACAGCAGGCATACCTGGGTAGAATCTGCCTTAGTTTAGGCTGCTATAACAAGTTATCATAGACAGGATGCTTAAACAACATACATTTATTTCTCACACTTCTGGAGGCTGAAAGTTCCAAGATCCAGATGCTAGCAGGTCCGGGTCTGCTGAGGGCCTACTTGCTGATTTGCAGATGACTATTTTTTGGTTATGTCCTCATAAGGTGGAGAGCTGACAGAGAAATCAATTTCTCTTGTGTCTTTTCTTATAAAGTCACTAATCCCATTCATAAGTGCTCCACTTAATGGCCTGATTACCCCCACAAAGACCCCGTCACCTAATACCATCACATGGGGGTTAGGATTTCAACATACGAACTCTGGAGAGACACAAGCAGTTCATCACACTGTCACTGTGACCTTAGGTGATTTAATTTCTCTGAGCCTCAAAGATAATAGTAGCACCTGTTTCACAAGGTTGTGAAAATTAATTGAGATCATGCTTATAAAGTAATTACCAGAGCGCCTGGTCTGTAGCAAACATGAAATAAGTGTTTACTATTTTAATCATTAGGGTTCTGACCATTCCATCCAGAACAGGGACTACACATCCTGTGCCCCTAGGGCTGGGGCAGGGAGAGGCTGTGGGCATTGTAAAGAGAAGTCCACGCTGGGAAAGCTTAGGCTGCTCTGGTTTTCAATGAAAAGATTCAGTGTGGAAAGAAAACCACATGAAGAGCAGATACTGCTTTTGGCTTTTACCACTTCCAACTACCAGTACCTGTGATTTTTTTTTAACCTGACAGCTTTCTCTGACCACTTGACCTCACTCTGTTTAACTGTAACGAGGGAGTTAATATCCTACCCTAGAAGCCCTCAACTCATGGCTGATGAGAGTTGGCAATAACCACCCCAGCTCCCTCGCCCCTCAGATGCCACAGCCCAGACGTGTGCTCTGCACTGTCTCCCAGACTTCCTGAGCAGGATTAAGCTCCAGTCACCCACGGTGACTGAAATGCACCTTGCATCAGCTTCCTTCTCTCCCCTGTCTCACTTCCTGAATCTCCTGCTAGAGGTCTTGGGACAACTTCACAAATAAGCTTCTTGCACTTGAATCCTTGTCTTATGCTGTGCTCCTGTGGAAAAGCAGCCTTTGGGTCCACCTGTGGTGAGCCAGCCATGCCGCACGAGCGGTCATCTGGAAGGGTCACACCAAGCCTGACCTCTGCTCAGCAGCTCAGACTGCATGAAAATGACAGAACTTCGGGCTGCTCAATCAGAAACCATCTCCTTCACCAGGTATTCAAGCTACAGAGCCCTTAAAGGCAAATTTTCTCTCCTTTAAATCCCTCTTCACACATTCAGAGACTCTTCCATGATAACTGCCAAAGCCATCGTGTCCTGAGGACAGACATGACACAAAGGTTCTACCTTGAGCGTGCCACCTCTAATCAATTAATAGAAGCTACCTGGAGGCTCTATCCAGGGGCAGAGTATGCAGATATAATTTGTGATGTCTGCCTTGAGCACTGGAATGGGTAAGCAGTGGCCTTATGTACACCATCCTGGCTCTAGAAGTAAACTAGCTTCTTTGTGGGGAAGCTGGCTGACTTTTCCTTTAACATTCCTAGTTCACCAAGGCTCTCTCTGCCTCTTGCCGAGCTACTTCCTTCACATGACTTGCACCAACCCAGTCAGTAAGCCTGTGCACTCACCATGGCCACCCATTTTCTGGATGAGAAAACTGAGGCTCTGAAATATTAAGTGACTTTCCAGCATCACAGAACAGAGGTTTTCAATCAGGTCATCTATCTGACACCAAAGTCCCCATACTATACCCGTTCACAGATAAGGCAGTAGTAAAGGTCTTTAACCAAAGAGAATAGCCCAACACACCTCTTTTTGTTAAGAGAGGCCTTCTGTCAACTGGTGCCCTCATCCTCTGTGGTCTTCTCCAGTCCAGTGGAGTGGAGGCTCTTTGGGGCCCAGTGAGATGCCCTGCCCCCACCCCCAGCCACTCTCAGCCATTCCTCTGCCAGGCTTTGGCTCCACCATCTCAGCCCAGACTCTCTCATCCGCACCTGGGAACGCTGATTCTCACTATCCTGGAGCAGCTGTCTCTCAGAGAGGGCTGGAGGCTCCCTGGAAAAAACCAAGGAAAATTCTAACTGCAGCAGGCATGACTGGGACCCTTCCAAACCTCCAAGTTATGGAAAAATCCAGCGGAGGCCTTCCCAGGGTGGTGATTCAGCACTCCCACAGGCCGGGGGCTCTGAACGGGGCTTTGGAACACAGTCTAGGCCTGGAGCCTGCTGACCAGGCGGCCTGCCCATGGGTTTGGCTCATGCTGACTCCCAAGGAGCAGCTCAGGACTTTAAATACATTCCTGTTGCAGCACATCTGGCCTCCTGCTTTAAAAGCCAGCAACTCTCTGCTCTGAGAAGCCTGGGGAATGGGACTCTCAGACCCACGGTCTTTCTACCCACAAGCACAAACTTTAACTTGCCCCTCCATGCCCCCATGGAGATACCTAACAGAACAGCTTGTTGCTGGTGCCTGGTTTTGAGGAATGACACAGCACACAGGATGTACAAGCGAGGGAGAGAGTAACAAAGCCACCAAGCTATGGATGATGCAGGTGGGATGATGCAAGGTCATCGAGCTGACCTTGAAGTCAGCTAGACTTGGCTTTAAATTCCTCACTAACCTATGTCTTTGATCCCATTCTCCAGAATCAGAAATGGGGATTCCTGCACACATGATTTACTGAGGAAATTCTCTCAGGAGAAGGGAGGGAGGGAAGCAGGACAAGGTAGTGGAAGATGCTCTCCAAGGATGGGGTCTCAGCGAAATCTAACCTCAGCCTGACCCCACACGGAGCTCTGGGAGTAAACAGTCCAGAGTTGATCTCCCTGGAGGTAAGCAGGCCAGGCTATTATCCCCTTGCATCAATCAGTCCTTGTCTACTCCTGAAAAATAGGGGATAGGGAATGGGAGGGAGGGAAATAAGTTCCCAGAAGGTGCTGGACAAGGGCATCAGCTTTTAATCACCACACTGGCAGCACCTGGGGAAAGAGACTCACGTAGAACACCAACATCAGCTATTACACTGGGAAAGATTCCGTTGATTCCTCTGTAAATCAAGCATAATACCACACTGGCATGTCAGGAAGTAAGCAAAAGGCCCCCAACACAAGGAAAGTCCTCAGTGATGGGAAGCTACCATTCCTATTGCTTGTTGAAGTCATTTTTGTGGGGAAGTTAATTTTGTGTGTCAACTTGGCTGGGCCATGCGTGCCCAGACATTGGGCCAAACGTTATTCTGGATATTGCTGTGAGGGTATTTTTGGATGAGAGTACGTTCAAATCAGGGGACTTTGAGTAAAGCAGATTGTTCTCTATACTGTGGGTGGGCTCATTTAATCAGCTGAAGTCCTGACTAGAGAAAGAACCTGACCTCCCCCAAGCAAGAGGAAATTCTGCAAGAAAATGGCCTTTGGACTTGAACTGTAACATAAGCTCTTCCTTGAGTCTCCAGCCTGGTGGCTCACTTTGCAGACTTTGCGCTTATCAGTCTCTAATTGTGTGAGTCAATTCCTTAAAATACAATAAATTTCAATTTCTCTTTCTCTTTCTTTCTCTCTGTCTCTCTGCCTGTCTCTACCTCTACCTTTCTCTCTCTCCCTCCCGCTCTCTCTCCCTCTGACAAATAGAGATAGAAAGGAGAGCAGGAGGTGGACATCCCAGGGCTCAGTGACAATGTCTCAAAGACATGTCTTTATCACCACCCAATCATGTTTCCAGGAATTTCGTGACCCTCCTGAATTCTTGGGAATCAAGACAGAAGTTCCCTATCCCAGCCTTCCTGGTACCCACTGTATCAGCTCCCCAAGCAACCTCTCAGGCAGGCATACCACTCCCTAGGCATCTCCCACCAGCCCTGCCTCCAGTTTCTCCCTACCTCACCCCTCCCATAGAGACATGGGGGAGTGGTGAGTCCTCAGCAAAGGGAGAGGTAGATCCAAATGCAAAAGCACTTTCTAGAGTTCACTGTTTCCACCTGCTCTTGGTGATCTCACCAGAATGCTGAGGCCCAGGACCTTCTCAAAGGGGGCAGGAGGGGATGTGAGGAGCCCCAAACATCCTCTCCGATTAGCTGAGGCTCCATAATGTTCCCTCCCTCCTCCCTGCAATGAGGACTGACAAATGCATTATTGTGTCCTCCCCTGGCCTCTATAGAAAAGTTAGCACCTTAGACAATGGTCTAAGCACCTGGGCAATGGTGACCCCCCAATAGGAAGACACACCCTTGGAAAGAGCATGGTCCTGTTGACACCTTGATTTCAGACTTCTAGCTTCCAGGATGATGAGAATAAACTTCTGTTGTTTTAAGCTACCAAGTTTGTGGTATTTCGTTAAGACAGTTCTAGGAAACGGCTACAGGGAGCTCACTAGGTACTGTCCAACAGTTTGCAAAAGTGCCAACCACTACATTTCTGAGGGAAATCCAAGGATCAGATTCTGGAGACTGGTGGCCACACCACCTCCAGGATCTGTGAGGGCAGTCAGCTGCACTTCCCCAGAGCAATCCTCCACCTTGAAACCATCATCATTGCCCTAATGTGAAGGAAACAAAAGCTCAGGGTAGGTTAGTTACTTGCCCAAGGTCACACAGCTGGCAAGGGGTGGAGGGAAGACTTGAACTCAGACTGACTCTAAAGCAAAGGTTTTTGTGACACTTGGGCCCCAAAGAGTAGCTCCACCTGACACCGCATAGGCAGGTTCTTCCTCAGAGCTCCAGCCCTGCTGGCTCACCTTCTGATACTTCTCGCTGTGAGTCAGAGCAGCTGAAGACTTTATGAGCCCTCTAATGGGCTAACACCTGATGACCTGGTTATGCAAAAAGCCACATGTGAAACTCCAGCCCTCATAACCACGTAATTTATAAGGAAATGAGCCTACCTTCTCCCAAGGCCTTTGGCTGCCTGCCGTTCATGAAGACTCAGGGGAGCTTTTCAGGACAAAGCAGGGAGCAAAGAGGAGCTCCCTCTGGCCCTGTCCCATTCTGTCCCCAGAACCTCCTCTGCTCCAGTCTGCCTTTCCATCTGGGCCTCTGCATGGTCCTCCTTGCAATGGGGACCCACGGAGAAGGGAGGCTGGAGGAGAGACAGGAGGAGGCAGCAGGGGGAAGAAAAAGAGAGATGGGGAAGCCAAACTGAAGAGATAGATGGAGAAACTGAAGGGGATGGGGCCTTTCAGCTCCTACTACTCAGGAGCTAGGGATGAGACAAAATCCACCAGATGAAATAGGAGTCTGTTGCCTCTGTCCTGGAATGTCAGACCCAGACAGCGAGGCTGGGCCCAGCGTGGGGCAATGGCCACTGCACTCCAGTCCACAACACAGCTGTCCAACTCCCATTTCTTCCTCCAGCTTTCTGGGTGAGGGCTCCTTGGTTTTCTCTGATGGTCTCTGGCCTCTGTCTCCTTCACTGTTTCTCCCTTCCTTCCCCATGCACCTTAGTTCTGAAGCTAGAAGTCTGTACTCAAACTGTCAGAGGGCCGTGCTCTCTCCAAAGGTGTCTTCCTGTGGGGTAACCACTGTCCCCCCTCTGAGGTGCTAACTCTCCTGTAGAGCCTGGGGGCAGAGCACAAGAATGTACTATTTGTCTGACTGTGGAAGGCCCCAAAGGGTAGAAAGAAAAGACAGAAGCCAGAGAAGGAAGCCACAGTCACGTTCTCCTCCAGCTGTGGTCCTCCGAAGTTCCAGGACAAAAGGAGACATGGGAGAGGGTTTATCAGCAAGGAGCTGGGGGACAGAAGAGGAAGGAAAGAGAGAAGGGCTCCAGGAGGAGAAGAGTGGGGAATATATGCTTTGAAGCTTCTCCCCTGGCCAGGTGGGCAGGCGGTGAGAGCTGCACATGCCTCCCTCAGCAGGTGACAAGAATACTGAAAACCCCACATTACCCCCTGCCAAGATAAGTCTTTTCTGCCTCACCCACTCACCCACTCGTTCCTTCGTATCCCTAGTTTTCTTTTTCTAGCACACCTTATTCCCTGACTCCATTCACTCCCCTCATTTGCCCACCATTTGTATCTCCAGTGCACAGAACTTTGCCCAGGGCCTGGCAGCAGCTCAGTGTTTATTACATGAATTCGAGGATGAATCTCATTTGATTCACACAGAGGATTTTTAACAGGGAACAAAAGCCTTTATAGAAATTGCAAATTTATAATTGTTCCCCGACCTGCTACCAAACACTGTGCTTAGACTCATCACACACAGGCATTTCCAAGAATGAAACCCTGGCCCCATGTCTCATAACAAACCTAGTTTCTCTTTCTTTTTCCCCTCCCTGGTCTCAGAACCCTGCCTCCTCCTCTCTTCCTGCAATCCTGGACACCATGAGAAGGCTCCACCCACTCTCTAGTTGGCCTGGAGCTCCAGGCCACACTCCCTTCCTCTATTTTTATCTCATGTGCACATTCTTGGCAGCCTTTAAAAATTCTCTCTGCAAAATCTAAGGGCTCCACCCTCACCCTGCCTTTCTGCAGCCCCACTTCAGACAGGGCCACTTCCTCAGACGTGGACCCGCCCTACCTATCTCCTCACGGTTCCTCTTGCTCCTCCCAGGGCCCTGTATTTGTTATCCTCATCTCACTTCCTTCACCTTCCCCCAGACACACACCCACACACATGCAGGAACACATAAACACACATACACATGTGTACACACACAAACACATATAATATACACACACATTATATATTACGTATATTTTATATATATACTTCCACTGACATGTATCTTCCTCTGTGTATTTTTTCATTCTACAGTGTAGCCCCTTTTGCCACCTTCCCCTTCCCACACAGTGCTGGCTTAGTCTAGGCAGGTGTTGCCAACTCACAGCCCCTTTATTCTGGACCCTTAACTGCAGGCACTGTGGTAGGTAGAATAACAGCCCACCAGAAAATCCACATCCTAATCCTCAGAACCTGTGAATATGTTCATTTATATGGTATAAGGTTCTTTGTGATGAAATTAAAGTAAGGATTTTGAGTGGAAGAGATTATCCTGGATTATCCAGGTTGGTCTGATGTGACCACAAGGGTCCTTATAAAGGAAAGAGGGGGGCAGGAGGGTCAGAAATTATTTAATGATGAAAACAGAGGAGAGAGAGAGAAATGTAAAGGTGTTACACTGCTGACTTTAAAGATGGAGAAAGAGGCCATGAGCCAAGGAATGCAAGAAGCCTTGAGAAGTTGAAAAAGTCAAGGAAGCAGGTCCTCCCCTAGACAAAGCCTCCAGAAGGAACATAAAGCTGTCCAACCCCTAGATTTTAGCACAGTGAAATCCATTTTGGACTTCTGACCTCCAAAACTGTAAGGTAACACATTTATGTGGTTTTAAGTGTGTTTATTACAGCAACAAAAAGAAAAAAACACAGGCATTGATTTGTACAACTCTAGTAGTCACAGAGCGCTTGCCTGAGTAGCTGTTCCTGGCAGCCCTGTTTGGTACAGCCCGTGCATAATACTTTCGCTGGTTGGCAGTCCGTCTGTGACTGAAGGATAACAGTGCCATAGTTTAGGTTCCCCCCACCGTCCCCAGAAGCAGACTCTGAAATTGGATGCAAGTAATTCAACTAGACGTGATGCCAGAGAACACTGGGAGGAGGGTGGGAAAGTGAGACAAGGAAGGGAAGCCAACCAATAAAAGTCCATTATTAACAAGTTACCAATGTAGGCAGCTAGGGCTCAGTCCCTCAAAGGAAGTCTGAGAGCCAAGGTAGAGCATGCCACAGTGATATCCCTGTCCTCCCCTCCCCCAGGGGATAGGGAGGTGGAGTGTTTATATACCTGTTCCCATCAGTCTTTGGTCAAGGGATGCCTGGAGGTGGTGAGAGAGTGTTCCAGTTTCTGGCAAGCACAAACAAAACCACTTACATGCTTTAGAGAATGCCCTCAGGCAAAGAGATGTGCATTCTAGCCACAAAACACACTGAAGTAGTGAGTCCCAAGCAGTGAGGTGGGTGTCTATCCAGTTAGCAGTGTGTCCCCTGCCTCAACAAGGAAGCACCCCCATGTATGTGGCCCCTATGCCTCCCCTGACTAGAGTGTAAAGAGTATAGGCTCTGGGTTCTAATCCATACAGCTCTGTAAGATTCTTAGACTGTCTCTCAATTTGGATTTGTCTGGGGTTCTACCATGATTAGACTGATATGAGAAGCAATATTGTGCCCTTCTCAGTGCATCACATCAAGGGGTACCTAGTGTCAATAGAGTTTCTACTAGTGATCTTCACCTTGAGCTCTTGGTTCAAGCGGTGTCTACCAGCTTTCTCCACTTTTATATTTTTCCTTTATAATTAATACATATGCCAGGGAGATATTTTGAGATTTTGTTTCTCATCAAATTTTCACTCATTGATTGTAGTAACCATCAGTGGCTCTTGCCTTCAACTGTTATTACTGTAGAGTTTGCCTAGTGGTAATTTTCTATTTCCCTCATTTTTAGACCCAGTTTTAAGTTCTCTTGTCTTTCAGTTTCTTCATCTGTAAGTGGGGATAATAACTTTTCCTGCTAGAAAAAAAAGAGCTGTGTTACATAAGGATCAAAGCACCCATCCACCAGGAAAGCACAAGAATCCTAAATGTGTACACACCAAAAAGAGCATAAAAGTATATGAGGCAAAAACTAATAGAGTGGAAAGAAGAAATAGACAAATTCATAATTACAAGTGGAGGCTTCCCATTTGCAGCAAATGATAAAACTATTAGAGAATCAACAAGGATGTAGATCTGAACAACACCATTAACCACTGACATGTAAAAAATACTGCCCCCACCAATAGCAGAAGACACATTTTTTTTTCCCCAAGAATGCAAGGAATGTTCACCAAGATAAACCATATTCTGGGCCATGAAACAAACCTCAACTAATTTAAAATAATTGACACAGAAAACAGTATAGTGATTACAAGAAGAAAAGGAGGGGTAGGTAAAAGAGGGTACAGCAGGGAATAAATGGTGACAAAAAGAGACAATATAATATGCAGATGATATATTATAGAATTGTACACTTAAAGCCTATAAATATTATTAACCAATGTCACCCCAATAAATTCAATAAAAATTTTTAAAAATAATTGAAATCATACATAAAAGTATGTTCTCTGACCATAATGGGATAAGATTAGAAATTAATAATGGAAAGACAACATGAAAACCTCTAAAATTTAAAAGCTAAACAAACATCTCAGTAATCCATCATCAAATAGGCCTCAAGGAAATTTTTTAAGGTATGGTGACCTAAATTAAAATACAACATATCAAATTGGTGGGATCAAATAAAGCAGTGCTGAAAG
>VMDR010009475.1:0-33337 GCA_007922815.1 Macrotus californicus
CAAGGACCTATATTCAAGATGACTCTATCCAGCCAAGCTATCATTTAGAATGGAAGGGCAGATAAAGTGCTTCCCAGATAAGGTCACGTTCAAGGAGTTCATCATCACCAAGCCCTTATTATATGAAATGTTAAAGGGACTTACCTGAGAAAAAAGATGATCAATACTATAAACAATAAAATGACAACAAACTCCAACTATCAACACCTGAACCTAAAAACCAAAAACCAACTAAGCAAACAACTAGAACAGGAACAGAATCACAGAAACGGAGATCACATGGAGGGTTATCATCAGGGGAGTGGGTGGGGAGAGGGGGAAAAGGTACAAGGAATAAGAAGCATAAATGGTAGGTAGAAGATAGACAGGGGGAGGATACGAATAGTATAGGAAATGTAGAAGCCAAAGAACTTATATGTACAACCCATGGACATGAACTAAAGAGGGGGAGTGTGGGTGGGAAGGGGTGTGCAGGGCAGAGGGGAATAAAGGGGGGGAAATGGGACAACTGTAATAGCATAATCAATACATTAAAAAAAAGAAACACACACACAAACCATATCACAACACATGTTCCCGTAGAGCGAGGGTGCTGTTATCTACATCCTGTTTTCGAGGAGCATCTGGGAAGCAGCGTTACCAAACTGCTCGGCACACCGTGTGTGAAGTACAGCGGGACAGCCGGACCCTAGGCGCAGTTAGACATGCCTAAGAACATACCCTGTTTATTGGTCCTAACAACTCTGAGACTGGGCATGGGAAGAGGGAATGTATTGACATATGTTTGTAGGAAAATGGCTGGTAGTCGTAGCTAAGTATACATGTATACACTTTAAATTTT
This sequence comes from Macrotus californicus, assembly GCA_007922815.1. NCBI lineage: Eukaryota > Metazoa > Chordata > Mammalia > Chiroptera > Phyllostomidae > Macrotus > Macrotus californicus. The sequence continues at coordinate 842 of VMDR010009475.1, forward strand.
GTTATTTTAAATATAGATCAAGAGACTCTGTATATGTTTTTAAAATAAGTTGCAGTTGCATTTTCCACAATAAACAGTCTATCTCAAACCATACAGGAAAGTAGACACAATTAGCCTCTTTAATTAAAAAAAGAAATGTCTAAAAATGACTATTAAATATAAAGAACCATTAAATAAAGGACTACATGTCATAAAAAATATATACATATAAAGTGTAAAATTCAGTGGATTTTAGTATATCCACAGAGTTGTTCAGCCATAACCACAATAAACTTTAAAACATTTTGGTCTCCCCCCAGATAAACTCTGTACCCATCCGCAGTAACTCCTTGTCGCTCCCTCCACACCCCTCACCCCAAGCAACCACTAATCTATTTTCTGTCTCTACAGGTTTACCTAGGGTGGACACTCCAGATAAATGAAAGCATATATTATGTGGTCCTGTGTGAATGTTTTTTTCACTGAGCATGTTTTCAAGGTTCATCCATGTTGTAACAATGTACCAGTATTTCATTCCTTTTATTGTAAAATATTCCATATTATGGATGTGTCACATTTTATTTATATGTTCATCTATTAATGGACACTTGGTTATTATGAATAATCCTACTATGAAATATGTGCACATGTTTTGGTGTGGACATGTTTTCATTTCTCTTGGGTGTATACCTGGGAGTAGATATACCCGCTGGATCGCGTGATCATTCCATGTCCAACCCTCGGAAGGACCGCCAGACTGTATTTCATAGCGGCTGCACTACTTCGCGTTCCCACCAGCAGTGTCTGAGAGGCCCGACTTCTCCACATCTTCTTCCAGCCCTTCTTAGCCATTGAAAAAAATTGCTGTAGCCATTCTAGTCAGTGTGAAGTGGTGGCTTATTCTGCTTTTGATTTATGCTTCCTGATGACCAGTGTTGATATCTTTTTCTGTGCTATTGGTCAGTATAGTCATTATACGGCCAATAAGTCTTTGGAGAAATATGTATTCAGAGTTTTTGCTTATGTTTTAATTGACCTGTTTGTCTTTTTATTACTGAGTTCTAAGAGTTATTTATATATTCTAGGATTTCAAAAATGTTTATTCTGTGGGCTTTTTACTTTGTTGATGATGTCCTTTGAAGCAAAAAAACTTTTTAATTTTGATAATACCCAATTTATCTCTCTCTCTATATTTTTAGATATTTATTTTTAGAGAGAGGGGAAGGGAGAAAGGGAGAGAAACATCTATGTGATACAATGATTGGTTGCCTCTCGCGCACCCCCAACTGGGGCCCTGGCCTGCAACCCAGGTGTGTGTCCTGACTGGGAACTGAACTAGCAACCCTTTGGTTTGCAGGCCAGCACTCAATCCACTGAGCCACACCAGCCACGGGATCTATATTTCTTTTGTTGCTTATTCTTTGGTATATCATATCCAAGAATCCATTGCCTGATCCAGGGCCATAAAGACCTATTCCTATTATTTATTCTAAGAGTTTTATAATTTTAGCTCTTATATTTAGCTCTTGGATCCAGTTAGATTGAAAATCTGTGCAATGGTGGAGCAGGCAAAGATATTTAAGGTAGGTCACTGAATCATGAATCAGAAAAGAAAAACTTATAAAGTGCACTTAATTAAAGTTAAAATCTTATCTTCAAAAAACACTGTTAAAAAGTGAAATAACAAACCACTGGGAGAAAATGCCTATAATAATATGTCTGACAAAGAGTTTACATGCAGAATATATAAACAGTTCTTAGAAAATAAGAAGACAAAAGGCCCAACAAAAAATGGGCAAAAGATTTGAAAGGACACCTCATAAAGATGGTATATGAATGATCCATAAGCATGTGAAAAGATGTCTAACCTTATTAGTCATGGGGAAATGCAAATCCAAGCCACAATATGGTGCTACCCCCCGCCCTCTGGATCTGACAGTGCTTGGTTGGTGGGTGTGCAGGAGCCAGGGCTCTCCTGCGGGACTGGATGGGGTGCAAAATGGTGCACCCCACTTTAGAAACCAGCTGGTCAGCTTCTCCTGAAGTTAAAAGGATACTTATCCTATGACTTAGCAATTCCACTTTTATTTATTCAAGAGAACTGAAAATATGCTCAAGGACTTTTACATATGTATTTATAGCATTCTTTTTTTTTAAGGATTTTATTTATTTATTTATTTATTTATTTTTAGAGAAGGGAAGGGAAGGAGAAAGAAAGAGAGAAACATCAACCTGTGGTTGCCTCTAGCACACCCCCTATTGGCGACCTGGCCTACAACTCAGGCATGTGCCCTAGACTGGGAATCGAACCAGCGACCCTTTGGTTTACAGGCCGGCACTCAATCCACTGAGCCACACCAGCCAGGGCTGTATTTATAGCATTCTTATTAATTAATAACCCCAAACTGAAGACAAGCCAAATGCCCACCAATGAGGGAATGAACAAACAAACTGGGGCATACCCACACAATGGAAAACTAGCAATGAAAAGGAGCTGACTGTTGACACACATCAGAACACAGATGCAAGTTTAAAAGTTACTGCTGAGTACAAGAAGCTAGACACAAGTACATACATGTGATTCCATTTATATGAAGTCCTAGAAAAGAAATATTAATCTAGAGTGACAGAAGACAGATCTGTGAGTCTCTGGACCTGGGGTTAAGAGTGGACTGACCAGAAAGATACATAAGGGAACCTTTGGAGGTGATGAAAATATTCTACATCTTGAGTGAGACGGTGTTTAACTGGGTTGCGTACATTTGTAAAAACTCTTCAAACACTATAGTTGAAGTGGAGGTATTTTATTGTATATAAATTATATCTAAATAAAGTTTTAACAAAACACTTAAATCCATTGCCATTTCAAAACTGAGACTTCACATTTTAAAAAATCTAGATTTTCTTCATCCTTTGAGAAATCAGGATGATTGGACAGCTGTGCCCTCATGGCAGGCTCCTGCTCGAACTGAGCAGCAAGCAGCTGCCCCCGAGAGGGAAGCTGCACTCCCGTTCGCCCTCAGTCTGGCGTTCCCAGTTTTCTTATGTGTAGCCCATTCTACGCATTTTCTTTATTCACTGCTTTGGCGTATATGGACATCTGACTTAGTGACCTCTGTAAATTGTAGGTTAGATGCTTTCATTAAAATCCCCTGTACTTATTTTTGCACCAAAACCTCAATTACCCAAGGCTGTCAGGGAGTAAGTGTTGTGGGTAGCTGGATTTTTATAGTTAATTGAAGGGTCGCCTGAAAAGGCATTTGACTCTGGTTATTGAAAAGTGTTTCTGCCTCTGCTAGGGCAGCCCCAGAACTGGCTGTCCTCGAGCACCTGGCCAGGGTCAGAGCCACAGATGTGGTTCACTGTCCCAGGCTGGAGGTGGCACAGGAGAACGTCAGGAGAGCGGTCAGAATCTCTCAAGGGACCAGGACATGCACTGGATGTCATCTCTATTCATAAATGCAAACATGTGCATGGCAGGCACCCAGTGTTTGGCCTCTGTGTACCGTTCCTGACCAAGAGAAACCAGGGCTTCCCGTAAAAATGGCTCATACCACTTTTGGTGCAGGAAATGTACAAGATGAACTTGGGATATCTTATCATAGCAGAAAGCAAAGGAAGGTACCAAAGGCTACTAGAGTCATTCACAAGAGCTCCTTGAAGGGGTTCTCACTGGCAGAGGTGGGACAATTTGAGCACTTTAAAAAAAATGGCAATAAAATGAAACACTAAATGCCTAAAAGTCTGTGAGGTCATAGTAATAATGAAAAAAGACATTAATGTTATTAATAAATAAATGTCATTAGGAAATGGGTCCCACTCAGGTGTTTTTACCTGTATTTAGGGCAGCTCTCATGCTCAGTAAACTGCTTAATTTCCTGCAAGGGCCTGCAAATTTGAACTCGAAACCTAGCCCAAGGCCTATTTTGTACGGCCCTTGAGCTAAGAACGGTTTTTATGTTTGTAAAGGGCTATGAAAAGAAGATGGCGAGGCAGAGACATGTGTGGCCTGCAAAGCCTAAGGTATTAACTGTCTGGCTCTTCACAGAAAAGTCTGTTGGCACCTGATCTACTACTGTGCCCTGCATGTTTGCATTAAATAAAAAGAAATTTTGAAAATGGGCTTTCACATCGGTATCCATGAGTTCAATGTTTCCCAAACATCAGCATTTGCATATCACCTTTACAGCTTCTGCTAAATCCCTATAGCACTTTTGTCATTACTTACTTGATATATAACATCACCTCAACTGGCTTTTCTACTTAAGAAAAGCTCAGCCTTGTCTGATGTCATACTATGAACACTGAGCAATACTATGCCTGTGAAATACGTGAGATGCGCTAACCCATTTTTTCCTAATACACATGAAAATAACTTCACTATTTGAAAAAGGGTTCCTGTGTACCGCTTAAAGTCGTCTCGATCACCACCCTGCAGGAAATTGTCTGTTAATCACTTTCTACCTGGCTGAGGCTCGCGCTGCTCCAAGGACATAGGGTCTCTTCCAAGTGTTTCCTCCTATGCCTTCCTGCTATCAAGTCCACTGGGGCAAGGCACAGGATGCTCACGTCACGGAAAGCGTGACTTAACCATGGGACTTAACCGTGGTCACAATGAGTCAGAGGTGGATCTGCATGTGGAAACCAGGTCACCTGGTTTCTGCCCACCTCTTACAGCGCTGAAACACCTGACCTCTTGCACCCATTCTGGTGGGTGTCGGGGAAGTCTGCAATGGAGCAACGGGCTGGCCTCTCCCTCCCTGTGCACACGTGTACCTCATTTGCCCGAGGCTGTGCCTCCAACTGCTATGGGTCCTCCCACAAAGTCAGGCGGTGTGACTAAGGGAGGCGCTAGGGAAAGTGGCTCCCTCCAAGTCCTCCTGGAGGGGAACCGCAATGGTCTTGTTCGAGCTGACGACAGAGGGAGAATTCTGCCAATTGTCAGGGAAAATGGTTAAGTGGAAGAAAAGAAAGGCCAGATCAGTATATAAAGCCTGCATGCGTTTGTGTAAAGAAAAGAAAGTGTAGAGACATTTACCTCTCAGGGGCCGCTCCAGAAGGCGGCCATGAGAGCGAGCGGCCGTCAGAAGGGAAACTAGATGCCTGGGGGAATGGAAAAGTGAGTTACTTCTTCTTCTTTTTTTTTGTGCCTTTTGTATTTTGGACCATGTCAATGTTTTTATTTTTTAATTAGATTTAGTGGTGTAACACCAGTTAGTACATCTCAAGGTTCAATGTACTCGCTTACTCAATCGGGAACTGCCGAGTGCGGGCGTGCGCTCAGCGCTGTTCGAGGTGCCGGCTTCCGCCAGGGACCAAACGGTAAAGCAACGCGCCCCTGGCTTTGTGCCACCACCTGCCCACAGGAAACAAAGAATATCCTAAAAACCCATTTTAAATTGATGCTGACTGGGGTTATTTTTTAAAAAATTGTGATACGGAATTAGGAGCTGGTAGCTGTGATCAAGTCCCTAGTTATTAGGAAGGATGAATATATGCAAAATATGTTCCCAGTCTTTGTGTAAAGGCATTATTGTCCTGGCGCACGGGAGCATCTTTCTGACCAACCAGCGAATGTGTACTCAGACGTGTGTGCAAGCGTGTGAGAGAGAGTGGAGGCATGCTTAAAAAATTCCGCATGGCCGCCACCAGAATCACAAAAACTAAAGCGTTTCGCCATACCCGGTGTCGGCCGCGCTTCAAGGAAGAGCCCAGCTTCGCGCGCTGACGGCGTAAGATGGCGCAGCCAGTTGGAGAGTGATCGGCCACTCCTACCTTCTGCCTTTAGAACGTCACGACCGGGACCCAACACACTGCCGCTCCTTCCTCGTGCGTGCTGTGCGTGCGGCTTTGTGTGCGTGAGTGCGTGCGTGCCGTATGGGTACGTGCGGCCTTGTGTGCGTGAGTGCGTGCGTGCCGTATGGGCGTGCGGCCTTGTGTGCGTGGGTGCGTGCGTGCCGTGCGAGCACAGCAAGGACGGCGACCGCAACGCCCTCAGGCGGGAAACAACCTCGCCGCGGGAAGGAGAGGGCTGTGGTGCGGGTGGGGGGCGCAGATCGCGGGGGCTAGAGCTGTGGGCGCAAAGCAGGGAAGAGCAGCTGCGTTTCGGGCGGGGACCTGGGCAGCGCTTCTGACGGGCGCTTCGGGGGAGCGGAGGTGTTGGCGCGCCCGGCCAGTGGGTGACCAGACTGGGTGGCCGGTCGGGGGCCGTCAGCACGCGCTGCCTTGTCCCTCGACCACAGCGTCTGGCCCAGACATGCTCACTGGTCGTTGTGACTTGAGCGGTTGAAAGGCTCTGGCTCAGAAGTGTTTTCATGTTCATTCCGGCCCTGAAATGCTGAGTCTATGGCGAAGTTATGCCGACACCACCACAGAGCCCTCTGTGGCAGGGTCATCAGTGCGTCACTCCCGTGCCTCTGTGGTGTCCAGGCAGTGGCTGCATTCCCGCACCCTGTGGAGGTGTCTTTTGGGGTCGTTGTCCCACGTTTCGGGGTGGTGTGTGGGGGTGAGGCGAGGCACGTTGGTAGGTGTCCCACTGTTTCTCTCAGTGTTGGGGCGAGGGTGGAGTCACCTCTCGTTCTGTGGGGCAGGGAAGCCGTCCAAGGGCAGCAAGGAAGTCCCAGCCACAGCACCGAGGGGCGCATCCCACGGCCTTTGACAGGCCACCAAATGCCCTACGTGAAGGACTGAGAAATGACTTGCATTCCCACTGGTGGGGGGGAACAGGGTGGGGCTTGGGAGCGAGGCCCCAGTCAGGGTCTGGCTCTTCTGTTTCCTCGAGGGAGGGGCTCAATCCAAGACAACAACAGGTCGGTTTTTTGCAGTCTCCTCTGTAAAATGGGGGTAATTAATAGTGCCATGTCTTCTAGGTGTTGCTGGGACTCAGTGGGACAATGCACAGGAAGCACTTTGCTCAGTGCCTGCATATGGTTTGCCTGAATGCACGGTAGCTGCTATTATTATTTTATGCAAGGAGCAGAATCACCCCAAATGACCCTGAGTTGTTGGGGGTGTCATTCCTGGGGAAATGGCCAGCTGAAGAAGGGGCACCCAGGCTCTGCTCCTTGGACTGAGTCCCTGGCAAGGAAATCCCATGGTTTCCAGGTCTCCTGTGGTGGGCAGCTGGCTTTCCCAGACAACCCCTGTGAACAGCTACACTTCAACCCACCAGCAGCTGTAAATGCAGCCCGCGTGTGCTGGCTGCTGATGAAGCCACTTCCTACATTTGTCCCATGGGAAGGGAGACCCAGGGCAGGGGGCTGCGGGTTGCTGCCCTGGAATGGAGCCCTCACCACTCCAGCAGGTGTCCTGGCCCCACATGTCCCTCTGCCTGATGACAGGAGCCTGGGGGAGCAATGCACTCTGTGCTGCTGACTCCAGCCTGTGGGTTTCCCTATCGAGCCCATCCTGTATCCCACACCTTGTGGTGCTATAGATTCACTCCACCCCTCTGCATGCTGCTGCCAGCCCATAGGATGCGGGTGGTGAGGCAGAGCCCAGACCTGGAATACAGACCCCATTCCTCCTGGGCGAATTCTATGCTATCCTCAGAGGAGTGCTGAGGGCTTCCTGTCGGAGGCTGGCTGCATCAAGAGAGGGACCCTGCCCTGCGCACATCCCTCCCTGCAAGACCTGTAAGACCCTGGGAAATCCAGTTGTGATTCAGGTGCCAGCACCCTCCCTTCGTCCCCAGGCAAAACCAAACAGGCTTCCTTGAAGAGGCCAACTACTGCATCGGTTTTGTAATCGGGTCCTGGGAAAGGAAGGGAGCTGGTTAGGCCAAAGCTGCAGGCACTGAATACGGCCAAGGAAAGCTAAGAACTGAGCGGTGACCACAACAGGAGCCAGCATGGGAAAGGATGTGGGGCAGGGCCTGCCGCCATCTTCACTGCAACCCAAAGTCAGGCTCCTTCCTGCCCCCTGCCAGCTCGAGCAGAGCGGTGGTGCTGTGTCAGTCTGGATGAAAGATGAGTGATGATGTCAGGCGAGCACTGTGAGCTGCTGCAGGTAGAAAACACTGGCCACACCTTGCAGGAGCATGTAACAGGGGCCTTAGAAAACCTGGCCTGGTATCCAGATGTGAAGCTGCGGTCTGCCCCACCGTGCTCTCCCTCCCCACAGTAAGCTCAGGGGAGGCCTGGAGCACAGGAGACACCCCTGCTCAGAGCTCAGCACAGCACATACCTTTGCTCCTTGGGCACTACATGAAAAGCAGGCTGCAGGGTCCACAAGAGACAGGCTTTTGGGAGGAAAGGATCTGTCGACACTTCTCAGTAGACTGATGTTCCTGGTGGAAACAAGGCCTCTGGCCCCAAGAACGGCTGTCGCCACCTGCTTCGTGCCTGACCATCGGGGCGCCGGGAAAGATTGTGCTGGGTGTGCCTGTGCAGGCCGGAAGCTCTGGGGTGGGAGCCAAAGTCTAGCCTGCGCCCTGTGTGGCCAGTGGTGGTCCCGCAGGGTCTGTACCCACATGCAGCGGCAGCTTTCTGACTTGCTCCAAGGCACCATCTGGGCTAGCAGAGGTGGTCCTGCCAAACACTGGCTCTTCCTCTAGCCACCAACATTTGGCTGAGCGGGGCCATATTTTCAAAAGAAGAGTCTCCTATCTCTTGGCTGGAATGTGGGGGTGAATTCCCCCAGTACAGGAAGAAATCCAAAAAAGAGCATGCAGGAAAGGCTAACCCATGACTCCCCATGTCAGGAAGGGCTCAGCGCTTGTGTGCTGGGGCCAACCTTTGAATCCAGGTGGGCTGTGCAACCCGGGGTAAGCTACATGGTGTCTCTGTGCCTCCCTTTTCTCATCTGAGTACTAGGGACAATACAACACCTACCTTTTCAGGTGTTTTCTAAACATGGTTCTACAATGCCTGGTTTGCAGCAATATATGTATGCTGGCTCTTACTAGCTTTTATTTTTCAGGGGCCTATGCAAGTGATAAAAATGACTTTTCCACATACAAGTGGAACACTGCAGCATTGAAAATGAACAGTTAAATACACGTTTGCAACATGGTGCCAACCAAACAAATGCCCCTTAACTCTTAGGTGGTAATATGCAAAGGACATGGGAACTAATTGTTTTTTGATAGTGAAAGTTATAAAGATCACAAAAGAAACTGACACAGGATGAGGAACCTCTGTCTGCACTTTCTTTGAACTTTAGGACTTCCTGAGGGTACAGATCCAGGGACCCCTTCCTGGTGATGGTCCAATAACACCTGCCTCCTTAGTCACTTTTACTAGCCCCCACCAAGAGTGAGAGTCAAAAGCCTAGAACCATTATATGCATATGATTTTATTAAAATCACGATTTTATAAAAATCATAAATATATATGATTTATAAAAGTTATATAATCATAAATATATATGATTTATATATATATGATTTTATTCATTTTTAGAGAGAGGGAGAGAAACATCAATGTGTGGTTGCCTCTTGTGCACCACCCACCAGGGACCTGGCCCACAACCTAGGCCTCTGCCCTGACTGGGAATCAAACCAGCAACCTTTTGGTTCACAGCCCAGCATTCAATCCACTGAGCCACACCAGCCAGGTCCCATTTTATATTTTTAAAGACTGACACATACCTAAATAGGGTCATCCACAGTAGTGGGAGATTCCTGGGACCCCTTCTATGCCAACATGATCATCCAGAGTCTAAAGAAAACCTGAAATACACAGACCCATTTAAAAGTCTCACATCAAGAAGAAATAAACGCTCAAGTTAATGGCGCAGGTGGCAACACCAAGGCCCAAGTTCAGAAGCGTTTACCACAATGTTGCAGGACAGGACCTCCGTGTTCAAAAGTGACCAGACCGGCCCAGCTTCCCAGTATTGGGGAGGCAGATTGTGCACCTGTGCTGACTGCTTGTTTCCAGTACCTTCTGGATCCCTGAGCCAGCTCACACTGCAAGGTGGAGAAGGTCCAAGGAGCTGCCTGTGAAGACAGGGGCTTGTTGTACCAAAGGCAGGTCAAGGATGGAGCTGATGGTGGCTGGCTGGCTTTGTGTTCTTGGACAAACTCTTGATGCCCAAGGACAGACCTTGAGTGCTGTCTTCTTGATTTGGGCTGCAACTGGGTACCAATTACACTCTCTCATTGACTCAATATCTTTCTTTACATTGACTCATTCTTGTTTTTACTTAAATACCTACTTAAGCTTTGTCCTGAGCAACAATGCCCACAAAATCACAGGTTCAAGGTTACTAATTATGTATGTTTTCTAATACAACACAAAGAGTTGCCAGTGACATGAAAGACCTTTATCAGCACCTTATCTAAAAGCCATTTCCACATGCCACACTACACCAGGAGACAGATTCAGCCAAGACCCTCCCTTGCCTCATAAACTCACCAGATTAGGTAAAATGCCTTGCCACTTGAGACTCAAGGACAACCCTCCGAATGGATCCCTTGGCCACCAGTTGCTGTGCGAGGCAATGTTCTCACAGAACCCGTTCCATGGGTTTTTCTACTACTGGTCTAAGATGACATCAGACTCCGTCTTAGTCTGACACATGTCCTGCCACCCCAGCCCAAAGACCCTAAACTCTAAAACATCAGTTGTGGCTAGAGCTGCCAGAAAAACCCTCTTTTTTGAATGGCCTTTTAAAGGAGAAATAAGCACCTATCTGGCCTCTGGTCAACGTGCTAAGCCTTGTCACGAGGCCAAAGTGCTCCTGGTTTGTCATTTCCTTGTTCAGCTGGTGGCCAAGTACCATAGGTAGGTTTGAAAGGTGACCACATCTTGTGACAATGAAACCCTCACTGCCTGTCTTCTTTGCATGGACACAGATGGTTGTGGCAAGAAAATCTAAATGTACAACAGAGCAGAAGGATGCAACAGACTATGATACAGGCGCAAGATGAAATATTTGGGAGCCCTGAAGAAGAATGGATAATTACTTTTGTTTAAAAAAATTATACATTTATAGGTATTTATGTACATAGGAAAAAAATTTATATGGAATTAACCAAAATGTTTATACTGATTATTTCATGTAGAAGGATCTGTGGTTATTTTAATATTTTTAATTTATCTGTGGTTTGTAACTTTTACTCCACTAGGAATGAACAGCTATCACTTATATGATTAAAAGTAATTAATGAAAAAAAATTTTTATATCAACATGGAAGAATGTTTATGATAGAATATTACTTGATAAAAGTGAGATTATAGTTTTATGGAAAAATAAATTGTCAGCAAAAAATGGTTGTTAGGCAGTGAGAATTATAAAAATTTTTTTAATGTAGGCTTCTTTAGAATTGTATACCTGAAACCAGTATACTTTTATTAACCAATGTCACCCCAATAAATTCAATTAAATAAATGAATGAATGAATAAATAAATAAATGTAGGCTTCTTAGAATTTAGATGTGACTTTAGGGAAAGGGGCAGGGGAAATGATAGATTGTTTGGGATTAAGTGTCTACTATTTGGCAGAACAGGCTTGAATGAGTAGTACAGATTATTTATCTCTTTATTTTTTCAGAGAGAGGGGAAGAGAAGGAGAAAGAAAAACATCGATTGGTTGCCTCTTGTATGCACCCTGACCTGACCAGAGGCTGAACATGTAACCCAGGCAGTGCGCTGATGGGGAATCGAACCAGCGACCTTTTGCTTTGTGGAACAACGCCCAGCCAGCTGAGCCACACTGGTCAGGGCAAGAAGTTCAGATTAGATATACTCTTCAGCCTGTGTTCTAATATTTGCAACTGTTTTCCAAAAATTTCTGTTACTTTTATAAGTAAATGTTTAAAAAGCCCCAAAGAGAGAGATGTTAACTAAGAAAATTTGCCTGGGGTCTCAGCAGTGCAACAATTCTTTCCACAGTTGAGGCAGGAGTGAGCCAAAGATGGATTTCAGAGGAGGTGGCAGCTTCAGAACTTGTATTTCCTGGAGGGCTCCTGTCTTCCAAGCCCTTGTTGACAGAGCCTTGAAGCTGTGTTTATTTCCTCATTGCCAGGGACTTGGCTGCACCAGGCTTTACTCTGTACAGTCACATTTACATGTGAAAACGCCTCACCCACCAGGCCTGATGCCAGGAGCCATGTCATCGCTTCCTAATGGGCAGACAACTTGGGATGCCAATGGTGAGCACACAAGCCCACGGCCCTCTCCTCCCCAGCCGTGCAAGTGGCCACTTGCCCAGGGTGGGTGGTGTGTGTTGACAGCCAGCAAGGAAGAATGTAGCCAGTTTCATTTGCTCCCTCCCACTCTCCCTGCCAAGGCTGGAGGCAACTTGGAGTGGAGAGTATCTGTGAGCCTTGGAAGATGCCAGCGGCGTGTGGAGGGTAGGGGTGGAGGGGGAGGTGGCTGCTCCCTGGGAATAAAATGAAGAGTCCCTGACTAGAGGCAGAAAAATAAGGCCAACCTGGTAAAATTTTGAGGCTGATGTTGTAGGTCCAGCTCTCTGTTTTCCATTGGGAAACATGAATTCTATAATTATTCAAAATGTGAGCTTTGGAGTTGGACAGAGTTGGGCGGAGTTGTGCACCCATCACAGCACCTCTCTGAGCCTCTGGTGTCTCTTCTGTAAACGGGCCAGCAATAACACCTCCTTCCCTGGGCCTTTGTTTTCAGGGAGGATTAAAATGAGATAATGCACGTAAATCTCTTGGCATAGCATCGAGCAAGTGTCGGCTATTATTATCCTTGTTGGGGAGAGAAAGATGACAGTGTGTGGGTGGCTGCAAAGTTTTCTTTCTTAACCTGCAGCTTAGAAAAGACGGGTGCTGGAAGGGGAGTTTCCCAGCCCAGTAAGTGAATGCTTTGGGTTTGCGCTATACTTCCCAGAGGCTCAGCTGTCACCACATCACACTTTAGTCAAAAACTTTCAACAGCTCCCTGTGTCTGCAGAATAAAGGCCAAAGCCTTAGCTGGGGTCCAAGACACCTTTCAGTGTGGCCCCCACCTACCTGTCTCCTTTAAATTGTTTCCCCAATCTGACTGGCCTCCTTATAAGGAGAGGACGTTTGGACACCCAAAGAGACACCAGGGATGTGCCCTGTCAGAGGAGAGACCTTGAGAGAGCACAGCAGGAAGGAGGCCAACTGTGAGCCAAGGAGAGGTCTCAGAAGACACCTTGACCTTGGATTTTCAGCCTCCAGAACTGTGAGAGAGCAAGTTTTTGTTGTTTAAGCTGCTCAGTCTGTGGTATTTTGTTATAGCAACCTGAGCAGACCAATAAAAGCTGTCAGGAGAGAAGGAACCGACAGGCATGAGGGTGAGATGGGGGTGAGGAGAGAGGAGGCTGGAAGACTCCCTCCTAAGTCTGGGGTTGGGAAGACTGGGTCAGTAAGCCCCTCACCTCACCTCCCCACCCCCCCACCTCCAACCAACAGATTCCACACCCTTCTATGGAAACACACTCCCATATTTCATATTTAACCACCCACCTTGGAAATCCTTTCTCGTTACCAGATTGAAGGCAATAATACATAGCACTTTAAACCTATTATTATTATCTGCCATTGGCAAAGAGTGAGTGTCCAAAATTTTTGTCCAGAAGACCTTGCATTTTCCTGCAACAAGTTCCACAACAGCTTTCTACCACACTTAGAATAAAACCCAAACTCTTTAGCATTGTGTCAAGGGCCGGTGAGGCCTGGCTGCTATTCCCCTCCATACGCCCCTCCTACCCTGGCCCTTCCTCATTCTGCTCCTCCAGTATGCCAAGATCATTTCACCACTGGTCCTCAGCAGCTGCCACAGCTCTCATGGCTGTGCCTCATGTGAGCTCTTTTTAAAAAAAAAAAAAAAAGATTTTGTTTATTTATTTTTAGAGAGAGGGAGGTCGGGGGAGAAAGAGAGGGAGAGAAACATCAATGAGTGGTTGACTCTTGTGTTCCCCCTACTGGGGACCTGGCCTGCAACCCAGGCATGTGCCCTGACTGGGAATTGAACCGGCAACACTTTAGTTCTCAGGTCAAGCTCTTCTCTCTCTCTCTGTCTCTCTGTCTGTCTGTCTGTCTGTCTCTCTCTGTCTCTCTCTCTCTCTCACACACACACACACACACACACGCCAGGCCTCATGCTCAGCTACTCTGACTCTGCAGGTTGATGTGGGGCCTGGTGTCTATATACATGTATTTTTAAACTTCCATCAGATTCCACACAGAATCTGATGCCTGGGCAGAGTTGAGAACCACCACCCTAGATCACCATGGAGCTGGTTGCTTCTTTGAAGTCTTAGCTCAAATGCCACCCACCCTGGCCCCCCAGCCCTGGAGCGCTCTAGGCCATGACCCTATTTATAATCTGTAGCACTAATATACCATCAGAGACCCTCTGATCTCTTCGTGTGTTTTCCATCTATCTCCCTCCACTAGACTTCTAAATCTCCTGTGGGTGTGCACTGGCCTCTCGTCCCCATTTTTGCCCCAGCAGATCTTCTCTGTCCAACACAGAAGCCACTACTCACATGTGGCGACTACTTAGTGATGGACTTGCCACTTGGTGGGCTGAGACGTACCCTCAGTGTAAAACACTGTCCAGACCTCAAAGACATTGTATGCGAAAGGGAGACAGAAGACATTAGAAAGAGTTCTGGAGGTGGACGGTGGAGCTGGCTGCATGGCATTGAGAATGTATTTAACATCGCCGAACTGTACACTTAGAAATGGTTAAGATGGTAAATTTTGTTCTGTTTTTAAAATTGTTTACCACAATTAAAATTTTGTAAAGATGTGTTGACCATAAAAAATCTCATTAATAACTTTTAATATTGATGACATGTTCAAGTGATGATATTTTGAATATAGGGGTTCCATGAAATATATTATTAAAATTAATTTCACCTGTTTCTTTTTCCTTGTCACTTAAAAAAATGTGGCTTCTGGAAAATTTGAAGCTGCTTATGTGAGTCAGACTTGGCCTGCGTAACATTCACACTGAATGGCACTGGCCTGGAAGCATGGCTGGCACGCAGCGGGCACTTAAATAGGGGTTGGACGTTCATGGCCAAATAGGCACCTTTTTGCACATAAGCAAGCTGTTCTGTCTACCAGGCTGCAGAGAATGGAAGGGAGGCTGGGGTAGAGCAGTTCACATAACTAAATAATCATAATTAATGCCTATTATTATGCTGATAGTAGCAGCCACCGTTTCTTGAGCACCTAACGTGTGCTAGATGGTGCTCAGCACTTCACCCACAGAGCATCTCATTTAACCCTCCAGTCAGTCCTACAAGGTGTCATCATCACCCCTTCCACAGAGCAGCCACGGCCCAAGGTCACCCCACTGGTGAATGGAGGTCCGGGGCTTGCACAAGGGCTGCCCAAGCCTCCCCACCTCAGGCGCCAGGCCCCATGTGCCATCCTGTCTGGGACGGCCAGTGGGCAGGGGCTTCTTGAGCCAACTCAGAGCTCCTGTGAGGCAGCCAGTCTTTGCCCGGAAGGGTCCAGGAAGAGAATGAAATAATACATAATCTCTCATCAACGCTAGTTCAGCCATCCAGATCCAGCCGCCAGCCTTCTCAGGTTCAAGGACTCTGGGAAACCGGTCCTGGCCAGGGTGGTCATTCTTGTTCAAGGCGGTTGTAGTGGGTGGCGCTGGGCCCAGCCTGACCCTCAAGAGGGCCCTGCCAGTGCTCCTGAAGCTGCAGTGGCCACAGCTATCTTCGGGGTGTGGCCTCTCCCCACCTGCTCTGTGGCTGGAGGCCTGGGCCTACCCAAGACCCCATATCTGGGGTTCAGATCTGTTTGAGCAGTGCCACCTGTAGTATCTAATGTGAGACCTCTGTGGGGGAGAAAATCCTGCCGTCCCCAGGCTCCAAGTGTCTTTAAATTGTGGGTTTGAACTTGAAAGTAGCTGCTTGGGTCTGGTCAAAGAGTTGACTGAAGAAGCCAAGAAAGACCTGACTCCCTCAGCAACAGCTGGGCCTCTGACGTCGTCGGATGGAATGAAGACCCTGCTGTCCGGGGGCCTCCGAGACCCTCTACCCTAGGTGTGAGCCAGTGGTTCAGGCACACAGCCCAGAGCGCTGGTTCTCAAAGTCTTGCTCCCGACAAGCTGCAGCAGTATCACCTGGGGACTTGTCACAAAGGCTAATCCTCAGGGCCCACGCCAGGCCTCCTGAATCAGAAACCAAGTTTGAACAGCCCCCCGGGAGACTGGGCCACACCGAAGTTTGAGAACCACAGCCTACAGCCTAACTAGTCAAAGTACCAGGCCCTCCAGGTCAGCATCATTTAGCAGCTTGTTAGAGACACAACACGTGGGCTCACCTGACCTGCTGCATTGGAAGCTAAGCCCCCAGAACACGCGTGCATGTTGAAATTTGAAGAGTGCTGGGCGAGACTTCCTTACTGTTACATCAGGGCACTTGAACTCAAATGTTTTCAGGGACCAAGCAGGCAATGTGAAACAATGAAACCTAGTCAGATCCAGAAGACTATTGCCACTTGGAAATGGGGGCCTCAAGAGTATCTGAACCCAGAAGCCATAGTGAAATATCTGGCTTTAAAAGTTACTGTGTGGGCCCTGGCTGGTGTGGCTCAGTGGATTGAGTGCTGGCCTGCAAACCAAAGGGTGACTGGTTCGATTCCCAGTCAGGGCACATGCCTGGGTTGCAGGTTCCATCCCTGTACGAGAGGCAATTGATCTATGTTTCTCTCTCACATCGATGTTTCTCTCCCTCTCCCTCCCTCCCTTCTCCTCTAAGTATGTCCTCGGGTGAGAATTAAAAAATAAAAAAATAAAATAAACAACCTCTTAAAAAAAAATTCCTGGTCATTCCAACATGCAGCCGAGTTTGGGAACCATGTGCCAGAGCAGGGATCAGCAAACCTTTTAGTGAAGGACCAAGCAGTCGTGGTTTGGGCTTTGGGTGTCACGTGGTTTAAGCGGCAGCTACGTGCTGCCACGGTAGTTCAAAAGCAGCCACAGGTAATATTAAGTGATGGAGTGTGGGTGTGCTTCCACAATACTTTATGAATTCTGAAATTTGAACTTCATGTCACTTGCATGCGTCACAGGATATTATTGTTCTCTTGCTTTTTACCAGCCATGGAAAAACCACTCTTAGCTCATAGGCTGCACAAAAACAGGTAGAGGACTGCACGTGGCCTGGGGGCTATAGACTGCTGACCTCTGGTTCAGAGGAATGAATTGAGGGCATGGAAACCTGGGCTGCAGGCCTTTTCCTTCCCAGAATTTGCCCGCACTTTCTCCCCCACACAATCTTTGAAACTGTAGTAGCACCTGACTATGAAAAAGCTATGTTGACAAATTCCGATCAAGCACTGGCTTGATCTGGCTCTGGGCCAAAGACTTCAGATTGGGCCCCACATCCTTCATTGCCCTGGCAGGATTTCAGGGAGCTGCCTTCCAAAGGGCCAGTCTGAGCCCCACCTCCCTGGCTGTGATGTCACTGACCCTTAACTGTGGTGACCATTTAACTACCTGGTAGATGCTATGCCTAGAGCTTTACCTGAATCACTTTTTCCTTCTCATGGTAGCTCCACCTGAGAGGCAGGACTAGGCTATACCCATGCCCATGATCATAAACCCATTTTTCAGATGAGGAAATAGGCACAGAGAGGTCAAGTGATTTGCCCAAAGTCACACAATGAAGGTATTAGAGCAGAACTGGGCCAGTGTCTCTCTGACTCCAGTGCCTGCTCTTATAAGCACTGTGCTACACTGTCTCTCAATAATCTACATTAAGGACAATCCATCATCCATCACCATCACTGGTCGCTACAATGCCCAGGCACAGCCTTTTCAAGGACAAGCCTTGGACAGCAAGGCTCCCTCTGTCATGACTGGCATCCAGGTGTTGCTCGGTCTTCTCTGCCTTGAATGCAGCCAGATCTGGGGCACCCAAGATCTATTCTGTACTGTCTCCAGGAAGAAGGAGGTTTACATAGCTACCCCAAAGGGCTGTGCACCGCACAACTCTAGGGGGCACCATTCATAATGTATTCTGCATGAATGACACCCGTGGAGCTGTGGAGCACACAACCCACACAGTTGTTCATGGCAGCCCTGGAGACTGGAAGTGAGATGCTCAGGGTTGACTGACATAGGATTGACTTTAGGTACCCACCATTATTGCTGTTCAGAAACCTATCATCAGAAAGGGGGAGGGGCCCAGAAGGAAATGGCACCATGGATGGTGGGGGTCTGGGCTGGCAGCTTTAGAGAACCCTTTGGGTCAGGAGAGGGAGTGGCTGGCTCTTGCTGGAACCTTCCTCATGCAGTGGAAAAAGACCCTGTTCCCCTGATCTCTCCCAGACTGGACAGATCATAGCTCCAGCTCTGAACTCTTATCCCTGTTCCAGGTGACAGCTGTCCTTCTCATCCCTCCACACCCTGGTTTTTTATGGGGAAGAAAATGGGCCCTTGAGTGATCTCTTCTGTCCTACCGCCAAGCTGCCCTGTGCTTGCCACCCATGCTGTTCTCACACTGGCTGGGCAGCACCTGCCCCTCAACATTCAGAGCTGCTGGGAGCTCCCAGCCAAATGCCCAAAGCTCTCCCCTTAACCGCTGTTCCCCTCATCAGAGTGCGCTCCTGTGTTTGTTTTCCTTCATGATTTGAGCCAGGCCCAGCACTTTGCATGCACCAGTTCCTGTGACCCTCATCATAGCCCTCTGATGCAGGGACTGTGATCGGCCTGATTTTACAGATGTAGACTCTGGTCACTTGCCTGAAGTCACACAGCTAGAAAGTGTCAAAACTAGAAATCCAATTTGCATCCTTCAGACTCTAGAACCCAAACTCTTAATCTTTCTAGAGGTTGGATGTGTCACGTCTTCAGGGTCTGTTTTCCCATCTGCAGGTTGGACCTTGGGTCTGGGAAGTCATGTGAATGATATTGTGGCTGGTGATGGTGGGGATGATGGGGATGGCAGTGGTGATGAAGGTGGTGGTGATGGTGAGGGTAATGATGGTGATGGTGATAGTGATGCTGATGGTGGGGATGATGGGGATGACAGTGGTGATGATGGTGGTGATGGATGCTGATGGTGGGGATGATGGGGATGACAGTGGTGATGATGGTGGTGATGGATGCTGATGGTGGGGATGATGGGGATGACAGTGGTGATGATGGTGGTGATGGTGAAGGTAATGATGGTGATGGTGATGGTGGGGATGGGGATGGTGAGGGTAATGATGGTGATGGTGATGGTGGGGATGATGAGGATGACAGTGGTGATGGTGGTGGTGAAGATAATGATGATGCCGACCGTGTTCCTACCTGATAGGGTTACGATGCAGATTAGATGAGATAACAGGCAAAACATGGCTCACCATGCCTTTTTCTCAGTGTTGGCTCAGCGGGGCTCCGGTGCCCTAGACCTCCAGAGTGGGTTCCACTGCATTGGAGTTTATTGAACAACCTTCCTGCCATCGTTTCTGGGCCTTTTGGCTGAGATGGAGTGAAAAGAAACCTTCCTTCTCAATACACACTAGGTGAAAGGTGTGAATCAGAGACAAGGAAGGGAAAGAGGGGGATGTTTTTCTTGATTCCTGCTTCTTGCCAGCCTCTGAAATCCAGCTTGGCTGTTCTGAGCCTTGGGCTCAGGCTCTCTGGATGGCCATCTCCCAGGCCCCCAGGGAGATTTGGAAGCTGAGAAGCTGGGGTCCTGGAAGGTGAGGGGATACTGCCCACAGCCACATGCAAGAGGGGCTCCGGCGTGGCCTCGCTGTTGGGGGCAACTAGGATCTTCAACCATACAGCGACTCAGTGCAGATCTTGAGGGAGTGAACAGCTGAAACTCTATCTGTGGCCACAGGTGAACCAAGGCCTTCAAGAGCCTTGTCACGGAGTAAACCTTTCCTCTCCTCTTCACAGTCACCTTTCAGATGGCACCTGGCAGCTGAGATGCGGGGTGAGCAGAGTGAGCTCTGCTTGGGTTAGAATCCCAGCCCCACCATTTGCTAGCTCTGTGTGACCTTGACAAGCTACTCAACCTCTCTGAGACTGCTTCCTTGTCTGCCAAATGCAGACAGTGGCCCGCGCCTCTTCACAGGATGGTGGGAGGGGTACAGCGAGATGGTGCGGGGAAAGAGCTCAGTTTCTCCGTGTGTCACCGGGGGAGATTGTGCCCAACCTTCGTGACTGCAGAAAGAATCCCATAACATAACACGTGCCTGGTGGGCATCATATATTTAGAAAACACTTATTATTATTATTATTATTACCATAGAGGAGAAAGCCACATGGGCCCCATCAGCGTTTATTTGATGAACTTTGTCTGAGACCGAGGCTGTTCACCGCTGTGTGAAAGCAAACGAAACAACACACAGTGGCCACACAACCTCAAAGGAGCAAAATGTGGCAGGGAGAGGTCTTCAGGTCAGGGGTTCAGCCAGCTAGATCATAAGATTCAACAGGAACACAGCTCACCCACCTCAGGCCTCACACCATTGGTGGGCCCCAGTGGAGGTTCGGGGGTCAGAATGTGGATGGAGAGTGGGTCTCAGGGTAGGGTGCTGAGGAGTGTCCTGGGGGCTGAGAGGTGTGGCTTGCTCATCCTTGCTGTCATGCATCCATTCAGCCATTCACCATTCGTTAGTTTGACAAATATCCATTGAACATTACAGGGAGCTAGGGCTGCAGAGTGAAGCAGTGAACAAAACAGAAAAAAGAAAATCCTTGCTCTCTAGGAGTTTCAATTCCTGGGAACTGGTGTTGGAGCATTCAGGGAACAATCCCTAAATAATCCCTGATGCAGGGAAATGGGCCCCATACTGCTCCCCCCAGCCCCCATGCTTTTTTGCCTCCTGTGCTTAATGCGCCTGCCTAGCTCCCCTTGGCCAGGGCATCATCTGTCTTCTGGTGTTGGACAGGCTCCTGCTCCAACAGCCAGCAAGTTGCAGACCCAGTCTGCTCTCCTCTTGACCATCACCCGTCCCTGTCCCTGGACACACACACACACCCTGGCCCTGATTGCCATCTTCAAACTTTCTCTGAATTCTACAGGGGCAGGTGTTTATGTCTTTCAGCCCCAGGCCTCTCCTCCTGTGGCTCCACCCTCAACCCTTTCTCCAAGTGGGGCAAGGACAAAGCAGCAATTCTGGAGGTAATCACGGGTGGGATCAGTGGCTGGGGGGTCAGTTACCAGCAGCCACTGAGCTCAGGTGGTGTGCCCTGAGCTTGCTGATACCTCAGCAGGCACCTGAGAGAGGGACTATCGTTGACCCCGTCCACAGGCCAGGGTTGGGGTTCAAAGGCTCAGTGTCTTGCACAGTCACACAGCTGAGCTCCAACTCCAGCCTGTCTGACTCCCAGAATCTTTTTTTCTAAAAGATTTTACTTATTTATTTTTAGAGAGAGGAGGAGGGAAGGAGAAAGAGAGGGAGAGGAAACATTGATGTGGGAGAGATACATCAATTGGTGGGGACCTGGCCTGCAACCCAGGTATGTGCCCTGACTGGGAATCAAACCAGAGACCCTTCGGTCTGCAGGCTGGCTGCTTGATCCACTGAGCCACACCAGCCAGGGCACCAAACTCTTAATTGTTAACACAAATTCCCTAAGGAAAATTATGGAATCTGGGGGGGGATTTAAACCCTTAAACCTTGGCAGTAATGCTTTGAGGACTGGAATTGTCTCTCCAGGGACCCACTGGCCCAGTAAGTGGCCCCTTCTTCCATTAGGGAGCACCCTAATGGAAGTGTGCCAGGCACACTTCTAAATATTTTACATCCCCCCAAGATCTGAAACAGTCCTTCTGCCCTCAGGTCAACAGCCTCAGATGCTGAAAATTCTCGGTGGCTTCACTCACTGACCAAACCCAAAGCCTCTATCCAAATTCTTATTTCTTATTTACTTATTTGTTTATTTTTAGAGAGAGGGGAAGGGAGGGAGAAAGAGGAGAGAAACATCAGTGTGAGAGATGTTGATTGGTTGCTTCTCGCATGCCCCCAAATGGGGACCTGGCCCACAACCCAGGCATGTGCCCTGACTGGGAATTGAACTGGAGACTTTCCAGTTTGCAGGCTGGCACTCAATCCACTGAGCCACACCAGTCAGGGCTCTATCCAAATTCTTTTCAGTCCCTTGCAAACCACTGAGAAAGGACAAAGGTGATACCTCCTAAGTTGGGGGTGGTGCCTTTCAACCAGGAAAATCAACAAACTTCACACATAGACATAGGTGCAAGATTCACAGTGGAATTTCAGGAATCAGCTTGAGGTGGGGGAGCTCATTTTGGGAGATTGCAGCCCAGCCCTTGCTTAAGGCCCTCGATGGGGCCAGATCAGATGTAGCTCGGGAAGGGGGTGCCCCTGACTTCCTGGATCTTAGCCTCCTTCCAGACCTCTGCTCGAGAGTGAGCTCTCTGGAGCAACAGGAGGAAACAAGGCTGTCTGAATTGTCCCGGAGGTCTGCAAGTCACCCGCCTGTGATTCGATTCCCAGCCTCTAAATCCTCAGTTAGAGAGGCACAGGGGAGGTGAAAAGGTGGGGGCTGAATTCAAGTTCTGTGGTCACTGTGCGACCTCTGGGGCAAGTTCCAGAACTTTCAGAGCCTCAGGCTCTGACTGCCCTCCCTCGGCTGGGTACCCTCGCCTCGCTGCTGCCTCCCCAAGCCACCTGCCAGTAGACCCACCCCTGGGAAGGTTCAGCTGGGCCCCATGACTGTGTCTTGGCTAGAACACTGTCTCCTTACTGTAAAAAATAAATTCCTTTAATAAAACAGAATTGCTAAGACTTTCAGGCTTATTTCAATTAATTTAACAAACATTTATTTAGGACTTACTGTGTGCCAGGTCCTGTTCTAAGCACTTGACACATATACTTCCTATAACACCATAATGAGGTAAGCGTTTGTATCATCTCGAGTTTATAAATGAAAAAAAAAAAGTACATACACACACACAAAACGGAAACACAGAGACGCTAAGTAATTTGCCTGAGGTCACATAGCCAATAAGTGACAGAGCCAGGATTCGAATTGCTCTGTAGGTTAGCAGGCCTCAGGTTAAGAATTGCTGCACCTTTTGTGTATTCCCAACAGCCAAGAAAATTTTGTCTGACACTACACTTTGTAATTTACATTCGGAAACACGTAATTTTTAAATTTTGCAAATACAAAGTGATGTAAGTGTCCAACCTGTGGCCCACGGGCTGCATGCATCCCAGGATGGCTATGAATGCTGCCCAAAACAAAATTGTAAATTTACTTAAAACATGAGATTGATTTGTGATTACGTGTGGCAATGTATTTAATGTGTGGCCCAAGACAACTCTTCTTCTTCCAGTGTGGCCCAGAGACGCCAAAATGCTGGACACCCCTGGTAGATGATGCTTTAGAAACTCACTAGACGCTTGTCCCTCCTGAATGTGCTGGTCTTTTTTTTTCAACACTGTGGCTCCTCCTCATGGTTTCAGGTGCTCTACACGTTCAGAGAAGCCTCTCTAGTAACGGACTATAGAAATGATCCCTGAAAACACAGTCTTTGAGTCTGCTGGTCTTAATATTTGGTCCAGTGGCTGTTCTAGCCTCCTTACTATCCTAACCCTGACCTCCTATAGTAGGCCCAGCGACACATGGTCAGTTACCTAGCCCTTGCAGGACTCCTGCAAGCCGGGCTCTCTGACGGCCCCATTTGCTGGTGGGAAGTCTGAGGCTCAGAGAAGTCCATGCACTTGATCAAAAGTACACACAACTAAATGGTGGCGGAACCAAGGACTAGAACCCAAACCATCTGACATCAAAGCCCCTATTGTTTTGGTCATCCCTACATGTTTTGTTTGTGGCAAAAGATAGAACATAAAATTTACCATTTAAACCATTGTTAAGTGTACTTTTCAGTGCTATGAAGCACATTCGCATTTCTGTGCAACCGTCACCACCATCCAACTGCAGAACTTTTTCATCTTCCCCACGGAGGGAAACGCTAGACGCGTTGAACACCAGCTCCCGACTCTCCCCTCTCCCAGCCCCCGACTCTCCCCTCTCCCAGCCCCTGGCGGCCTCTGACTTTCTGTTTCTTGGACTTTGCCTGGTCCAGGTCCCTCATGTAAGTGGAATCGTATGATATTTGTTCATTTGTGACCAAAGTCCTCCCTTTTTAAGAACTTAATTTATATTCTACTTAAAAACATAATTTGTCATTTGGGTAGTGGTCAACGTAGGGATTAGCCTTATTTCTAAATTTACACTTGTTTTGAATAAGGTGGAAGATGTGTGATACAATTATAACAAACACGCAGATAGAAATATCTAAAGAGTACCAAATTGTGTGCGATGGTCACTTAAGATTGTTAACTTCCCTCCCCAAAGTCAACCACTATCACCAGCTTCCAGGGTGCCCCCCGACTTTAGTGTGCATATACAAATATATATATATATATATATATATATATATATATATATATATATATATATATATATATACACACTGTCTATGCTGTCTAGTCCCTTTTAGAAACACACAGCATAATACTATACGCTGTTCTTTACCTTGCATTTTTGCTTTAACAGTACATCTGGGAGGTGTACTTTCATAAAGAGCTTCTGCTTTCTTTTTTTTTAATAAAGATTTTAGTTATTTTCTTTTTAGAGAGAGGGGAAAGGAGGGAGAAGGAGAGGGAGAGAAACATTGATGTGTGAGAGACACTTTGATCAGTTGCCTCTCCTACGCCCCCAGACCAGTGGGGTGGAGGGGAACCTGAACCCGCAACTCAGGCACGTGTCCTGACCTTTCACTTTGCAGGACCATGCCTGACCAGCTGAGTCATACCCGTCAGGCCAAGAGCCACTGCTTTCTTTTAAATGGCCGCGTCATGTTCTCTCCTGTGGCTGCTCTGACACACACAGCACTTAGTTCCTTTCTGGTGGGTGTTTAGATAGTTTCTACTTGTTTGCTCTTAACATACCATGCTACCTCTGTTCCAGCACGTTGTGCTCCATGAAAGGACATCCACTGGGTACAGTCCTAGATGTGAAATGGCAGAGCCGTCCTCTATACTGACAATGTTCCTAACTCCCCCCACATCTAGAATGGAGATTCTTGGAGAGCCTGGTTTGTCCGAGGACACACACGTCACCCAGCAACCTGGCCGGGGAAACGGAACACATGTGGCTTTGAGCACTTCTTTTCTTGGGGTATGGCTGAGCATCTTTTCATCTGTTTGTAGTCCACCTGTACTCCTTTCTATATAAATAGCCAAATTCATATCCTTTACTCTTACTTTTTCTTTTTTTGATGGGGTGGTTGGTCTTTGGTGTGCAAGAGCTCTTTATCCATGAAAGTAACTGTTGTGAAAGTGGCAAATATTTTTACTTGTTTGATGTGCCTGGGTTTATGGGTATTTTTGTCTTGGGTTGTGGATAAATGTTAATTTTTATGTAGGTAGACCTAGCAACTTTGATCTTTAAGGCAAGGCCTGTGCATCTACCCAGTAGGCTGTATTGCCTCCTCACTCCTGATCAATTCTTTGAAGGGGCTGAGGCTGCTTCTCCACTGAAGGTCCTCTGGCAGGGTGTGACTGTGACATCCCAACCTGGAATTAGCTCCTTATCAGTTGACCTGGGACCTCTTTAATGGTCCTCAATGCAGAATTATGGGATCGATCATCCCCACCGCCCTGGACCTGCCTGGATACACATTCTCATGGGAATTGAGGGAGAAGGGCCCGCCCACACAGGCTCCCAGACACAGAGAGCCTCTAATAACAAGCTTTTAATGAGAGTGATGAATCCTCAGCTGTCCGGGGCATTCTTCACCCAGAAACAGCTCCTCTGAAAATGAAATGTTGCCTCAGGCCCTCAAGGTGGGCAAACTAGAAGCTGCAAGATGAGAAAGGAGAGCAACTACTAAGGAATGAAAACCCTGGTCCTCCACTAGGCCCTCGGTGACTTTCCTACCTGCAAAGAAATGCATCTGTCCAGCCTCTGAGCAGAGGGACATGTGCCTTGTCTTAGGACATCCCTTCCAGCTTTGGTCTTTGCTGAGGACATAGCTCTCACCGTCCACCCACCCTTGTAGGAAGGTGGATGCAGGTGGCTGGAGATCTCGTTTGAAGGAAGCCCTCCAGGCAGTGATTCCAAAATTTTAGCAAGCATGAGGACCGTGTGGAGGGCTGGTTAAAGGACAGAATGCTGGGCCCACCGCCCCCCCCAAGGTCTCTGACTCAGGAGGTCTTGGGTGGGCCTGAGAATCTGAATTTCTAACAAGCTCCAGGTGATGCTGAAGCTGCTGAACCAGGGGACACACTTGGATACCCTCTGGCCCCGGTCACTCGCTCCCTGCCCCTGCTTCCCTGTCTGAGGCTGGGCAGTGGTGTGAGTGAGACTGAGGCCTCATTCCCATCCAAGTAACAACAGCAAGTGCTAGGTGCCAGCTGTGCTCACGGCTGTGTGCTTCACTCTCTCATCCAACCCTCACAACAAATCTCTGCAGTAGGGCTTACTAGTCTTGTCTCCCATTTACAATGAGAAGACTAAGGCTCAGAGACAGTGGCCGGGCTTTAGAATCAGACAGAGCTGGGGTCTGACCCACTGCGTGAGCTCCTGGGAAGTGATTCACTCTCCCTGCACCTGTGGGGGATTACAAAACCGGATTCCCAGGGGGCGTACGAGGACTACAGGGGTGGTGATTATAAGAGCACCTACCAGCAATAGTTGCACAGGAAATGTGCATCCCTTTTCCTGCCACAAGTCCCATCATGAGTGTAAGGTCCCTTGCTGTCTCCCCAGACTCATCGTCCACCTCTCCCACCTACATGTCCTACATGTTGAGATATCTTACCTCAAAGCTGCATTGGACTACCTGTCACTTCCTAAACATGCTTCCCTTGGTCATGCCTCCAGGCCTTCCTAAAGGTTGTTATCTCTGTGTGTCTTTTTCAATCTACTGCGCCAGAGAAACTCCTATTCATCCTTCAAAACCCACTTTAGAAGTTCCCTCTTCTTTGTATCTTTCCTTGAAATGTCATCCTCTTCCGGTCCACGGGCAGAAAAAAATATCTAGGGTTGAAGCCTCTTATTTGAAGAAAGAGCTCAAAGTGTTACCTTCCCTCTCTCCCTTCTTTCTTCCTTTACTTGTGTTTCCACAGTAGTTTCCATGGACTACACTCTGGAGCACAAAGAGCCAGGCAGCTAATGCCACCACTGCATCAGCATCACCACTAAGACAGTGTTGGCCACGCACCAGGCACTGCTGTAAGAGTTGTTGACTCATTTCATGCTTAAAGTAACCCTTACAGACATGCTGCTATTGCCCATGTTTTACATATACGGAGACTGAGTCACAGAAATGCTAAGTGGTTTGCCTTGGACCACATCCACGTCAGAGCTGGGATGTGGAAGCTGGCTGTGGTGCTGGAGTTACTGACTTTGACATGATGCCGCTCTCTAAGAACGAGGGGTGGGCCACATGGGGACCCAGGCACCCTGGAGAGTACCTGCCCCATCAGAGGGGGGAGCCGTGTGTTCAGCCCAGAGTTGTCAACTTTGCTGATCCTCTTTTCTTAAGAGGACTCAGAAAGACAGAGTTTTATGTGACATCTTTCATTTTTTAAAAATCTTGGGAGTAAGCTAAAGTTTTTAAAGGAGCTTACTTCTCATAAAAGCTGACCAAAGGTTTCCTTTGTGACTTCTGCTGTTTCCTGTATCTCGAAGAAGGGACCTTGTCTGACTTCATTTCTGTAGCTTTGCTCAGGGATGGACACACAGTAGGCCCTTTGTAGGTGCCCTGATGCTTCTGGATGCAACTGAGAGCTGGGCTTGGCTCTCAGCAGGTGAAAACCTCACCCTCAGTCCCACTCAGCACTCAGGATTCTCTGCCTGCACTCGGAGTGTGGACGAGGTCCCAATGGTGGCTCTGAGCACCACCTGGCCCTGGGGCCATCTCTGGGTCTGCCCTGTCCAGGACAAGACTTCCTGCTCATCGGGTGCTGATACTGCTCTAAATGTTGTGTTTCCTTATCTCACTGACCCTCTCAGCAGCTTTGGGAAGTTGCCATTGTCATCACCCCCATATTGCAGATGAGAAAACTGTGGCTCAGGCAGGGGAAGGGAATTGCCCCAGCGGGGCAGGGCTGTAGCTGAGATGGTGATACTTGTATCTCAACCAAGCATCTCTGATTACAGCTTTTGTCCAGCTGCCTGTTATCAGGCATTCCCATAAATGTTTGATGGTCCTGGCATACATTCCAGAGCAAGCAGACTCTCCTGATACAGCCTGGACCTGAGAAGTCTGCGGTACAACAGTGGGACCCTGGATACTCCTGTCTGTCACCAGGCTTCTTAACTCCTTGGCCTCCTGTTGGAGGGTGTGTAACATGGGGGCATCTAGAGAGAAGCCCAGGATGCGATCCCTTATGGGAACTCTGCTCACTGGGGCCTGGACAGGCAGAGCTTGTGTCCTGGCTGTCTCAGGCCTTTGGGCTCAGCAGGGACCACAGCTAGAGGGGCTGTTGTGTTTGTCCTTGTCCATGGACACACAGGATAGAGGTATGTGTACCTGTGCCTGTGTGCACGTGTGTGTGCAGGCCCAGGAGCACATGCGTGCAGTGTATATGCATGTATGTGTACATGTGGGTGTGCAATGGAGATGAGGAGACTTGGTCCCCCAAATTCAGACCTTGTGAAGTTAGCTTAGGACAAAAAGCAAAGAACTCTTATTGAACCCAGAAGTGTCAGTTACACAAAGGGCTGAAATAAAAACCAGTTCCCCCATTTTTATAACCTTAAAGCCCATCAGGAGGCGCAGCCAGGGTGGAAACCTATGCAGCAGGTAAAATAAACAAGCTAGATTTATACGCAGCAACCTGAATAACTTGCAAGGAAATGATAACTGGGGGGAGGGAGATACCAAGTTGCCAAATAATAAGGATGGATTAGACGATTTCTATCAAACAGCCGCCCACGACATTGCTCTGCAGTTCGCATGCTTTCTATGGGGGGCAGGAAAGGTCTGGCAGGAACAGACCATGGAGGCGGCTACCTTTGGAGGGCAGGGAGGGCAGGGCTGGGAGGCTGTAGACAAAGGAGCATGGATCGATGCATGCATTCCTCGTGGAAGTGTACAGGCGGAGGTAGGAAGACATATCGTCAGGGCCACGGAGATGCCTAGGTCTGGGGGAGCCTGCACAAGCCCCCTCGTCCTGAGGGCTCCCTGGTGGAGGTGGGGTGGGAGTGCCATTGTGCTTCCCGTGGACCGGAGAGGCTCTGCCGCCTCCTCCCTAAACTTCTCCACGCGTCAGTGCCCTCACTGGAAGGTCCCTGCTCGGCGCTGCGCGCCCTGTTTCCAACTACCCCCGTCCCAGCATGCCGAAGTGATGGATGAGACATCCTCTGGACATATCCTCTTTGGGGGACAGACAGGAAAGGGTTCGGATCAGGTCTCCGTCCCAGCACTCCCAAGAGGGGGCAGGCACTCAGAGAATACAGCCACATTTCCCCTGAGGCGGCTTCACAGGTAGGCTCTGGCACCAGACTCCTTGGGCTAAATCTGGGATCCAGGCACGCTTCTCCACCCTCTGACTCTCACTGTTCCCCTCAATACAGTGGCCAAGGCCACCCACAAGGATGCTGTGTGATGAAGTCAGTTCATTCCAAAAAAATGCTGTGCTTCGCGGCGCCTAGCACGAAGTCCGCGCTCCCAAGTGTCGCTCTTGTCATCCTCCTGAATGACGCGTGACCGCGCCCCTCCTCCCCCTCTGCCGCCCCAGACGCTCCTGGGACTCGCCGCTTCCCTCGCCCCACACTCCAGGGGCTCGTCTCACCCAGCAGTATACCCCCGACACCCAGAATCTGGATCCCCCCAGTGTTTGAGCGCCCGCGCACGAGAAACTGGGGCCGGGACAGCGGAGGGCGCGAGCCGCAGGTGCGCAGGGCCAGGGCCACTCCTGCATTCGCGGGCGGTCGCTGTCATACCTGCTTCCCGTGGCAGCTCGCGGTGGCCGGGATGCGCAGGCAGGACACGGCGGCGGCGAAGTGGTTGTGGAGTGAGGGCTGGAAGCGCTCGGCGACAGGGGCGGAGAGCCAGCAGGCGAAGGGGCGGGGAAGCCCGGGAGCGGCCGTGGGCGGAGCTTGGTGGCGCCCAAGGACCCGCCAGCAGTACCCGTCCGACTGCCCGGCCGACTCCTTCGTCCCCTCTTTCCTCCCCTCAACCCCACCAAACTCGGGTCCCACACGCTCACTTACCCGCATGCCACGTCAACGCACACCCATCACCGCACACATCCCCATTCTCCCTCGGCACATGCGGACACCTACACGTGCCACAGCTATGCACACAGAAAGCCCCTCATCCGCGTGTCCCCTAGACAGACCACTGTCCCCCACGGTCCCCTCCGGCTCATCACGCGCCACCTACAACACTCCAACCTACCTGGGGGTGTACCTGAACACACACACCTGTGCAACTTGCACACCTATCACATACACACCCCCACAGGCGCAGATGGTCCTCTGGGGCTGCTGGGGATTTTAGAAGAACAGGCTCCTACAGCTGATTTCCCCAGAAATGTCCCTGTGCTTCATTCCACCTCTGAGTTGCCTCACCTCTGCTTTCCCATGACCTTCTCTTTCTCTCTGCCTCAGTCACTTCTCCGAGGTCACTTCCAGATCCCTGTCATCCCCGGAGAGCCCTGCATCTGCATGAGGAATCCAGTCAGCCTACCTGGTGGATTGGCTCCCTCCCAGTGACTCCCACTACGCTCTTGGCTTCAGTGCATTGCTGAGCCCCCCCCCCCCCCCCTTTCCTCAGTCTCACTCCCTCCTTCCCTCTCTTCTCTCAGTCAGGTCAAGTTTCCATGGACCATCATTTTAGCCACTTTCCTGCCGGTATCTGTAACGCATGGGTTGTCATGTCCCACATGCACAGCAAACCCCAAGTGTCAGCCTTCTGCGTTCTGCCATTGAGAGACTCCTTCTTTTTGCTCTTTGCTGTAACAAATGACCACAAAGGTACTGGCTTAATACACACAAATGTATTATTTTACGGTTCTGGAAGTCAGAAATCAAGAAGTGGCGGGAAGGACTGTGTTCCTTTGGGAGGCTCCAGGGGAGAATCTACTTCCTTGTCTTTTCCAGCTTCTAGATACTGCCTGCATTCCTTGGCTTGTGGCCCCTTCTTCTGTCTTAAGAACAAGCAGTGCTGTGCCAAGTTTCCCTCACATGCCATCTCTCTGCCTCTCTCTCTCTTCTGCCTCCCTCTTCCACTCAAAAAGACCCTGAGATTGCAGTTGGCCTGACCAGACGACCCAGATAATCTCTCCATTTCTAGGTTAACTGATAACCCACCTTAGTTCTATTTGCTTGAAATCTTCATTCCCCCTTGCCATGTAACTTAACATATTACAGATTTTGGGAAATGAGGACACAGACGTTGGATGTGTGTATCATTATGCTGTCTGCCGCAGACACTGAGCCTGTGGGAGGCTGAGCCCTGCTGGAGAAAATCAGTCAACCCAGACTTTTGACACCATAAATGTATGAATCTCTACAAGTACAATAGAAAGAAGTTTATTATTGTCATTATTTTCAGTAGAGAAATAGTAAAATGTGAAATGGTTATTCGATGGGTTACTATATAGCACTGAGCAAGAAACATATTCCATCTATGTATATGGAGGTTCATAGACCTCAAAATTGTGAGTGAAAAAAGCAAGAGATTGGAATAATAATGAGAACATCCAGGGTCACTTTTTAAAAAATCCTCACCTGAGGATATTTTTTCACGGTTTTTAGAGAGAGAGGAAGGATGAGAGAAAGGGAGAGAGAAACACTGATGCAAGAAAGAAACATCAACTGGTTGCCTCTGGTACGCACTTGGACCAGGGATTGTATGCGCTTGAACCGGGGATTGAGCCCTCAGCTTGGTTATGTGCTCTGGCCAGGAATCGAACCCCAAACCTTTCAGTTACGGGATGGTGCTCCAACCAACTGAGCCACGCCAGCCAAGGCAGCAAATGCCTGTATAGTGGTTACTCTAAGCTGCTGATCTAGGCACTTACATTATAACTCACAACAACCTATGGGGTAGGTAGCAGTATCATCCCTATTTTATTGATAAAGGAACTGGGGCATAGAGACGTTGAGTAACTTGCCCAAGGTCACACATCTAGGAAGCATCAGAGTTGGGATTTGAACCCAGGCAGTCTTAAGCCAGAAACTGTGCACTTAAATGCAGCAGATGAATTTGTACAGCATGAATCATTTCAAGTAAAAATTTAAAGCACATAAAATAATTATATATACTGTGAAAAATTATAAATAAATACAATGAAAAGAAACCATTGAAATTCACAGTAATAGTGACCTAGGAGTTTGGAAATGGGATGGGGACCAAAAGGATTCTAACTTTAGCTGGAAGGCTTAATTAATTTGTAAAAAGAATAAATGCAAATATTACAAAATGTTAACATTTAGTTGTGGGTTGTGAGGCTCTGAGTGATTATTGTTTCATTTTTTTTTTAATATATTTTATTGATTATACTATTACAGTTGTCCCATCTCCTCCCCCCACCCCCCTCCCTGCACACCCCTTACCCCCACACTCCCCCTCTTTAGTTCATGTCCATGGGTCATATATATGAGTTCTTT
>VMDR010009476.1:0-33304 GCA_007922815.1 Macrotus californicus
GTCTTTATCTGGGATGTCACATCTGCCCTGCCTGTCTCCCCCACTTTGCCTTCTGACACATGCCCCATTTCCTAGTCTCATTGCCTCCGAAGGCCTTACTGACACTTCTGTCTTGGCTTTTCGATGGCCCTGTCTACAAGGATTCAAGGGCTTGGCTCACAGGTGATAGAGACTGGAGGGAAAACTATAGGAGGATATTCAATCCTCTCTAGCCTCAAAAAATGATCCAGAGTTCCGCTGAGCCAACACTGTGACATATGTCACACACATGAACGATGTTCTTCAGTCTGTAACACAGGCCTGTCGTGGCTTGTGATTCTACCACTCACAATAGGCCTGGAAGTTTTGTTTGAGGATTTGCCCCATTTCCCACAGGTAGAGAGCCAGGACGGTCCATCTGACACCTCTGTGTCTCAGCTTTTCTGTATTCTCTCAGTTGAGCTTCAGGGCTAGGATTTGGAATGTGATTTTCATTGCCCACAAATGACTCCTCATATACCTAGAGGATAAGTCCCAAATACCAAGAAGACCAGTTTAGGGAACTGTGTGTGCCTCTGTGTGTATACCAACAAGCAGCTGGTAGATTGACACACCCATTGTTATCATTACATGCTTTTTGTGTTATCTGTCTGGCATTGCTTTGAGGAAGGAAGCTGCCTTGTAAACAGCTCACTACGGAACAAAGAGTGTTCACCTCTACTGTCCTCATCAGGGGCCTGATGCGCACGAACAGTGTCTGGTATAACTGGTGTCTGTTGGCACAGACACCAGACCTCAGCTGTGTCAGCTAAACTTCCAGATTCCAGGGGCATCTGAGGGAAAGACCCAAGAAAGGGTGGGAGTGGGGGTGGGGCAGATAAAAGTTGATCTTTTCTATTTTTCTAAGACTCTGCCCTGCTACGTAGGTGGGAAGATAACATCAACCATACCATTCTGAAATATTGTTTACATCCAAATAATCAACCAATGGTAGCAAGGTAGAAGACTACAGTGACCACCTGGCAAGCTTGGAAACAATTTATCCATATGGAATCCCCAGAGCAGAGTGGGGGGTAGGTGTCAGAAGAATCCAGTTTCCATTTTGGTTCTATCAGAGTGTCATGGGGATCTATGCTATTCTTAAAGTCTAAGCCACATATAAAATGAAGAGATTGGATTGGCTTTCATCAAAGCCTCTTGCAGCCTAGCCTCCGGGAGCTCTGAACATGTTGCCATCTCTGATTGAATAGACCATCCACTGAAAGTGGCTGTGGCCAGCACTTCTGATTGATGATGCTTTACCAAGAGTTCAGAAGTGTTCGGGACCTGAAAATTCTCCCCTGTGCTTGGGTACCTATGGCTTTCCAAGAAGGCTGTGCTTCCATCCCACTGCAGTGAATGACATTTCCTCTTAGTCACCTCAACTACCAGTCAGCATGGTTACTTCACTGCATTGTCACGTGTTGTAACAGGCAGTTAGGCAAGAGCAGAGTAGGAATGATAGGCCAGGTGCAGAGTCACCAGGGAGGAGAGCCCTGGGTGCCTAGCAACAGGCAAAGCCACAAGCCCTTGCAGGACCACTCATTAACCCCTGGAAGATGACATCTAGGCCTTAGTTGTTTCAGCTCCAGGCCCAGAGAAACAGCAAACCAGGCAGGGTGATGCCATGGCTGACATCAGGACCAGCTGCATTGGCCAATGACCCCCTGCTGTGGCGCCAACCAATCGGTAGGGACCAAGACCCTCAGGATGGAGGACCCAGCAAGGCTCTCCCTATAGAGCAAGCCTGTGCCTTTCCCTACCCACTTCTTTCCCTAGGGTGCTGTGCAACTCTCTCTCTCTCCCCTAAGCTCCAAGGGCCCTTCTTTTGCTGTAACTTGTGTCCTGAGCCCATTCCTTCTACAGCTTACTTCTACCTCTGTGACTTTCTAAATACACTTTCTCATAATTTTGAGTCTTGGCTCTGAATTCTTATCTCAGCCAAAACTCAAGAACTGAGGTTGCTGAACTGAGGGTAACACCTGGAGCTGTTTTTCTGCCACTAACAGTTTGACCATAAGTCAGCTTGACACAGGTGTGGTGACATTCCATAGTTTCAGTATGCTAATTAATCTTAAAACTCTCATGTTCTGGTCTCTTGCTGAGGGTTCTTTCTGCATGTTGCACCTGTTCGCCTTACACTGACCATTCCAGATGAGCAGGGACGCCCTTGAGAGCTGAAACACACAAGACCAGACATGATGGCAAGATGAACACACTGAGTTTTCTTTTAAATAAGAAAAAACATAGGTGATATTTGGAGAATGAAAATGGATTCATCTTTCTCAAAGTGAAAAAGTAAAAATAAAAGATGAAAGGGAAACCAGCAAGTTTACAAAGTACATTTAATCATACTTAATCACTCTGTAAGGGGCTAAGCTTGCAAACTCTTACACAACTCCTTCCGTTCGAACCACACAGTCCTATAAAACCATGACTTAAACTTGTACTTCTGCCTCATTAAAAGAAGACAAAGGCTTCTACCCGTCCATTCCCACTCTCTAGTACAAACCAAAGAATGGATCTACTTTTGGGGGGGATCAGTTTAAGGGTTGGCAGGAACCAAGTAAAGGGCCATATTTGGAGAATCACTGTTCTCTAAGAAAGTCTTTGTTTTTCTATCTATTGCTGAGGTTATGTAAAGAATATGTGAAATATGTGCATTTTCTCAAAATCCCTCTTGAGTAAAGATCTCTACTTGGTTCCAGAGTGCTTAATTTCAGATATATGTTCAGGACAGGAAGCTGTGAGAGACATAATTCTTCAGGCAACAATGCTCAAAAACA
The DNA here is from genome assembly GCA_007922815.1 of Macrotus californicus. Lineage (NCBI taxonomy): Eukaryota > Metazoa > Chordata > Mammalia > Chiroptera > Phyllostomidae > Macrotus > Macrotus californicus. Next base: position 2,805 of record VMDR010009476.1, read on the forward strand.
TGTGAGCTGCTTTTTAAGTGTTTCAGATTCAAAGCCAAGAGAAGACAGTATGTAAAATGGATTTTATTTAACATACATGTATAAAATCAGTTGAACTGACAGATCTAGGTTGAGTGAAACTTTGTAAATAGATCACATAAAACAGAAGATTGGTAACTATCATTTCTTATATGCTTCTTGTCTATAACAAGGGTTTTTCCATTAGCATAAATCTGATATTGTGGCAAAACATTCTTTTTCTCTCTGATGGTAGTATGAAATAGAAAATGGAAAAATAAAAAATATATCCTTGTTGTGAAAAACTAATATTTTAAACAACAAAGCCTTACATATTTGCTTGCCCCTAGAAATATATCTGGCAGAACAAAGGTCTGGAATATTCCATATACACACAATCACCATGTTAATTTATTTTTCAGGAACCAACCTTCTGGCAGGAAGTGACCCAACTCCTCCCTGACACCCCAACAAGAGTTAGTCACAGAAGGGTTTGGCTCAAGTCCGTTGTCACTTCCTCGGCATGTTTGCTCTCCACCCTCACAATCACAGGCCTTTGAGAGATTTAGGACCACAGCTAGTTTCCTAATAGATGCCCTTCTCCTGTCTTGCCTCATACCCTCACCCTTCGTACTTTTGGGAGTTACCTTTCTGAACTCCAAATCTCCATTGCCTGTTTATAAGGTCCACACTACTTGGCATACACAAGACTTGCACCGCCTGACTGCGGCTTTCCTTCCCGACGTCTCCCATCACCCTTGCCCTGCTCTACCCTCTGAAGCACGTCCACTTGCCCAAATGCACCATGCCAGCTTCATGCTTTCAGCCAACTAATCGTAGAAACACGTCGTGGGGAGTTTTCATGCGTTTGTGCATGCTGTTCCCATTGTGCAGAATGTTCTGCCCAAATGTGTCCCCTGAAAAACCTCTCATTTTTCCGACTCTCAGTACACAGTCCCTATAATTTTGGCCTGCCCAGTTAAAACTAACCACTTCTTTCTCCAGGCTTTCAATCAACTCTATTGTGTAAAGTCTTAATACTCCTATGTCCACGCGGCCATAAACTTTGATGAAAAGGTCCCTAACACCTGACTCTTGCATTATTTCATCTTAGCTCCAGGAGTCCTATTTGGCCTTCACCTGGGTATGACAAAGAGCAAAATAAGCAACAAAAAGCTGCCTCAGGAACTACTTGATTACCGTTTCACAGGTGAGAAGTTTAGAAATGTCAGGGACTTGCAGGATCATCACTATGAATCTTAACTGATGGTGCGACCTTGAAATTCATTACAAGACACATGAATGGTTCAGAGTTTCTCTCACAACCACATTCAGGGAGATTTGCATTTTTTTTTCCCTAAAAACTCCCCTTTTCTCCTAAGTTCAACAAATTCTAGTGTTGTGGAACGTTTAGTAAATAAAACTTTCCTCCAGTTCTCTCTTCCCCTAAGCAGGGAAACAACAAACACATCAGTGTGGTGAGCCCACCTCTGACTATTTCTCACCTTGATGCTAGCACTGTGTCCTTTAGAGAGAGGTCCCTGACAACTTAATGTCTTCTTCCCCTGCATTCCCGTAGCACTGCATACAATTACACATGGGCAGTTAAAAATGATTAATTCTAGAGCATGAAAGTGAAAGCAGGGCAGTGCCTGGCACATAGTGAGCACTCGAACGAATGATGAGTTGAATCTTGTTTTAAGGATGTGAAGCGAGTGAAGACTAATTATGTTCATTCCAATCTTAAGTGCTTCTCTTGGCATTTAATGAGGGATTATCTTTGAACAGAGATTTAATATCAGACAGCGGTTTTTGTGACCTGCAATACTAAAGTCTGCAAAAAGGTGTTAATTATTTATGAGGATACCATAGCTTTAAAAAAATAAATAATTGCTGCAAGGGTAATTAAGTGGAAAAAAAGAAACCACCAATACAATGGATTTCTTATCGTGGCTGCTTTTAATTATACATAATTAAAATAATTTTAAGTGGTTGGAATAGGCCCACAGAACAACTTTATTCTGTGGTGTCGCCACTTCCTGTTTTAATTATTTAAAATACTGAAATGATTAAACACAGAATTAAACAACTGAATGTGTTGTGGGCAAATGAGTAGAGATAAAGTATCAGGTACTGAACTCTGCCCTTAAACTTGTTCTGATCAGATCACTGAGGGACTGGTCCCATCCTCCTTGTACCACTCATTATGTGACAGTATTTTGTGATCCTTGATAGTTTATAAAGTAATCCTAATACCTGAAAGGGAAGTCTTGCTTGTGGCTTAATCTTAGAATTCGGTAATTTTGGAAAAGTACTGAATGCTGGCTTTCACACCACTGCATCTCACCTCTAACACCCAAACAGCCTCAGTATGATCCACTTACAGGCCTAGAGGTACAGAGACACTTTAAAAATTATTTCTAAGAGTTATTTCCTTTGGTCCTCACTTGGCAATTAAACCGAAGAAAACTGATTAGAAAGCAAATCTGAGGGCTTCTAAAAATTATACAGTAAATTAGTAAGTGCTTTAAAAGATAAACCATCCAACGTCATATATACAAGTTACATCGCAGGCAAAGGCATAAGAAAACGGACTAAACTTGCTGTGACATTGACCTCTATAACCACATTGGTATGATAAAAAAGCAGTCAAGGACAAACTTAATTTGTCTCTAATCAGTATGTAGACATCTGTATATATAATTGGTACATATAAATTCCAAGTATCCACATTATTTCAATCTTATATCCATTCACCTCTCAAAAGTTTTTAAAGTAACACATAAACAGTAACACATAAAGAAAAAAAAAGATGCTAGACTTCCTGTTAGGTAAAGCTGTATCAAATTGTTTCACTGATGTTATAGTAGCTATTTCTGCAGGAAAATACGTATTTTTTGTAGTTCTGGTCAGTGACTTTATCAGTAAACCTTAACTTCATAAAACGAAATATTCTTGACTCGCTGGGAATTATAATACATGAAAAAACTTGAGAATTTTTTTTGACCATTCATCAAACATGTTTTCATCTGAACGGGGGGAATTCTGTCAGTTTAATACAAGTCTTTCAATGAAACAGGATAAATTTACAATGAAGTTGGTCGTCTCGTTCAATAAGTCTTCTGATCTTCAGATTCAGGCCTCACAGAGAAGAGAAATGATTACAAGAGAAAAAAAAATGAATCAAATAATCTCCTGTGGCCATCGTCTTAGAGGTTGGTTTTCTTGTACTGATGAATTCTATCACAAGTTTTCAGGTGTCCGAGACTTGCACAGTGCTTTAAAATGGAACTGCCTGAGGAAGACTGAGAAAGCCTTTGTTCCTGGGCTTACACAGTAAGCATTTTGTGTGATTCTCAATCACATTTCTATCCAGAACACAGTGCTTCGGTTCACATTTCTCTTGACGATGCTTATACTGATTTGTGCTCTATAAATACAAACACATTTATGCACAGAATACACACACCGACACGAGCATGTGAAGTTAACCAGCCATCCATAAGCAGAATGGAATAAAAATCGCAGGAAGAGCAGTATACGATGCCAAGCCCAGACAGACTATAGACGCCAATCCCAAGAGTGCCGAAGCAAGAACACTTCTCTCATCACGAATAATTATCTTCAAAATCTCACAGAACTGGAAAATAAAGTTTAATAATGTCAGAAAAGGTGGCTGAGTCTAAGAATCACACATTCCAAATAGTAAAGCACAATTTTCCTAGCTATTTCCCCAACTACTAGGACAACCTGGATTTCTCGTATGACTTATGAAAGGATTTGGATGTCGATAGTTTAGTTTCTTGACTCCACATCCCCTAACAGCTAGCTGAAATGACGCCTTTGGTCACGGAGTTAATAATGGCGGTCGCCTTTGGGAACGCATGCCTTTTATAGAAAACTATGGAGACTGTGACCACGTAAGAGTTCAGGATTAAACGTTAAAAGCATTGGACTGCCAATCAATACCAATATATTCTAAAATTAGATGAGCAAAAAGATCTCTGATCTCAAGTACATAAATTGTCCACTACTATCGGTGAATTCAACTCCTAGAATTAACCATTCTAAAATTTGGTGATGTAATGATAACTTGTTAACTTCCTCTTTAAAAAATATTTCTGTATAAACCTCAATATTTAAAGACATAGAAATCTAATTTATTGCCATATCCCATTCCCTGCCTAAAAAAAAAAAATCAAACAAGTTTACAAATCAATTATGAGATATAAAATTGGTTGCTGAAAAGATAAATCTGATCCTTAATCCTAAAAAGTGCATTCTTCTAATATGTGCAATTTTTTTCTTGGGAAGCTCATTTTACTCAGAATTGATGGCCTAGGTGTCAGTCCAGCATCTACCTCTTATTAGTGGTGTGACCTCAAGTAAATCACTTAATCTGCCCCAGGCTACACTCCCCTCCACAGGCTACTGAAGCTGCTGTGAGAGTCAATCAGAGCCTTTTATGCAGACGTGCCCTGCAGTTTTCTACCTGCTGCATAAACGGGAGGTGTCACGACGATCGTCATTACTGCTGTACCTGCCAACAGTCATCGCCACCTTATCACTCACTGTCAGAACAGAATTTAGCAGCTAGCTGACGTTTTTATATGAGGATTGCTACTCACTAATTTTAAACTCCTTTTCTAGACACGACATTGTATATACTTTTTAGGGTCTCCTGCAGTGGCCTGTATGGTACTACTGGACCAGGTTTCCAAATTCTTAACCAACAGTGTGTTAAAACAAATTGGAATTTTGCACTCTATCTTAATTATAAGGTCGTCTGTATCCATACTTTCATACAATAGCTAAACAAATACCAGGTTGGTCTTTTTTTAGAGGTCAAACATATGTTGTATTTTGTATCCTTTTACTAAACAAACAAGACATTGAGTAACAAATACACAATCTTTAATTGGCAATGATGAAATTGAATAAACTTTCAGAACCATGAGAAAAGTTGCTCAGCAAATAATGGGAAGATATATACATTTAGGTAAATGGGTATGTTGTCTTGATATAGTTATATTTTTCTTTCTTTTTCCCAATAATTTTTAATTAAGGCAAATAAAATCACTGTGGGCTCTTTTCCCCAAAAGCATATTTTGCCAAACAGCACCTCATTGCTAATGTCCCACTCTTGGTCACTTGGCCATCAACCCAGGAGGCATCTTTTGGTGGTGGTGCTCCACAGTAGGCAATGTCTTCCATTGCCAGGTGCTCAAAAGCCTATAGGGGTACTTTGAGTATAGAATTCCCAGATTTTAAAAGGGGTATTTGCGTTCATTTTTGGCAATTTCATCAAAGTAAAACAAAGCCAAAAACATAGTGGAAAAAGCATAAGGAGTAAGTTACTAATTAAAGAGTTTTATAGTTTACAAAACACTAATTGTTAACAGCGATATGCAGGATGGGGCAAAGTAGGTTTAGAGTTTTGAGTGCATGAAAGAGTTTATTCTTGTATTATTATTTATTAATTATTGTATTATTTTCCATAAAACTGTAAGCCTCGTTTTGCCCATCCTCTAAAAAAACCCTTACTTTTATGATTTCTAAACTTGTAAAAAGAAAAAAGAAAGATCAAAAAAGAGCATCACTACAAAGAAGACTCTCTTCCAGTTCATTTTCAAATTAGCTGCAGTGTTTTCATGAGAGAAAGTGCTCTTGAAAGTTTTTATAAACTCAAATTTAAGAGACAACTTTGCAACTCCAGTGTTGAGCTGGTGATAGTTATATATATGAAGAATTAAAAAAATCAGACCCAGAACCAAGTAATTCCTCACTGTTTCTGAAAAACAGAAGCCAGTCCTCCTTCAGCATTAATGACCTGCTTCTCACAGAACATGTTCAAAAACAGTTCCGAGAAATGAAAAAATTGGGATGGAGTTTCTTTTCCCCCCGGGGAAATCTACTCTGTGGCCAAATTGTTTGTTAGACCATTCAAAGTAAAGACAAAAACTCAAGTTTCACAAGAGGGGCTATGCAGCGACAGCAATTAAAATCCTCGTCTACTTCTGTAAAACCCTACAAAGTGTCCAAAGATGAAGAACTACTCCAGCTAGTTACTGATGCAGAATAAATATTTTACTTCCTTAAAAAAGCACTTGTATTGTTTTTCTGCAGAAACATATAACACAGAGCTATATGTGTTCCATGAAAGGGTAACTCCTAATTAACAGATAGAAATACTGTTTCCCTTAGAGAAATTATTTGCTTGGTTTCTAAGTAAATCTGATGTTTCCTTTTGTACATTTTTGGAACCCGTGTTTGTAAATGTGGTAAAGTTCTTTTCTAAACAGGCCTGAACTGAGGCTGTGATTCTTGAATCACTGCACAGTGTTCTAACTACATTTTTATTTCACCTACAAAAGCATTCCTAGATTGAGTTTGTTGTGGCTCTATAAATAATCACAAGGAGTTTCATATACCAATATATAAAAGCATAATGCTGTGCCACAAAAGAATGATTTTCCCACCTCAATCAATTAAAATGTGGAACAATTAAAAAATTGGTTACATGGACTCATATTCTTTTGGTCCCCCCCCCAAAAAAAGTGAACCCCTGAACGTGAAGTCAAACATGAAGTTCATTCTGTGATTACCTAGGCCTCCAACGTTAAGAGTGAACATTAACAAAGCCTCTTTAACAACTGCAGGGCAGGCTGAGAAAGCTACTAATTGCAAATGAACTTAAAAGTTAAGAGGTTTTGAACTAAAAATCCATTTCTCCCCCTTTGGACTTGTGGCTATTTAACCATCTTAAATTCTTTTCTTTCCTTCTTTTTCTTTCCTTCCTCCCTTCCTTCCTCCCTTCCTTCCTTCCTTTTTTTAATTTTTACAGCACACATTAAAATTACTTTCAGATAGCTAATGGCTCTTCTTGCAAACCAACTGTTTTTGATCTCTGGGGAATCCATAATCAACCTAACCCACCTTTGGGGCTAATGGGTAAAGGATGCTAACAATGAGGGAATCTGTAGATGGAGATTAAAGTCAACACAGAAAAATTTAAAATACCCAGGAAAAGATGTGTCTGAAGCCCAGACACAGGAATAAGGAGAGATCTACCAGGGAGGTTTTCTTACTGGGAATTTTGATGGTTCGTATTAAGCACAGGGAATTAATTCACTCTCTGCAGCTTACAGAGGGAGACCAACCCTGCAAACTTCCTTACTTTAAGGGCAAAACATTTTGCACACGGTGTTATGGATTAAAAATAAACTCTGGAAAACCTTCCTTCCAATTGCAATTCTTGGGAAAAGTTGCAATCACATGGCGGATATTGTCATTTCAGCTACGCTGGGTGGAGACCCTGACTGCTTGGGCAGCAGTAACCGGGCAGCTAGCTCTCTTGGGACAGCGGGCAGCGGTACTGCACTGCCACACTCTGTCCCTGCGCCTTTAGAGGTAATAATCTGCAAAGCAGGCACATCGCCATTTACTTTGTCCGCTTTAGGAACACCAGAGCGTTCGTTACGCAATCCGTAACTCAATGCCTGATCCCTGGGGAGAGAAAGGGTTAGGGACGGGAGGGTCGTCCCCGCAGGACACACCAGCGAGTCACACGCCGTACCTTGTCTGCCTGGGGGCTGACCGCGGTGTCAAATCTGCAGTAAGTCACGAAGTGCTCGCAGTTGTTCCACAGCAGGCTGTATGTAGTGATGCCCAGCATCTTCTCTGCCCTTCGCGCCACCTCTTCGTTGAGCAGCGGCTTCTTCTTGAGGGACTTGTCCAGGTGATTGACCAAGATGTTGGCTCCGTAGGCGAAGTCATCCACTGTGTCCACGCGGATGCTAGCCACCCTGCCAATAACGCCCAGGATGAGACGCTTGTTGGAGACCACCTTCTTCGTGAGCCCCTTATCGTCCGTCAGGGCCAACAGGATGTCGGGCATCATGTGGGCGACCCGGTTGTCCCCCAGATAGATGCCATAGTGGGTCAGGTGGGTCCGGGGCACCTCCAGGACGTCGCCGCGGTGGAAAGAGTTGAAGTCATGGAAACCGCTCCTCGCCTTGTCTTCCCTCGAGGCGCCCGAACTGAAGAGCTTGAAGTTGTAGATGAGGAGCAACTTCTCCAGCAGCAGGGACACCGCCTCCAGCATTGGGTTCTTCATCCTGCTGGGAAATGAGAGTCTTGGAGGGGACTGGCGCCGCTCCCGCTCTGGCCTGGCCGGGCCAGGTGAGCTCGCCAGATAGGGGCGCTGCGCTGCAGCTCACCTGCAGGCCCAACGCCGCGGGGGGACGGCCGCTGCCTCGGAGAGAGGGGGAGGGAAGGGAAGAGGGAGAAGCCTGGAGACTGGCTTGGTCACACCGCACTGGGGACTGAGGAGGGGGAGAAACTGGCGACGGCTGACCGTGGGGACAGTGAGACCAGCGCTGCGAGCAGCAGAAGCAGCGCACCTGGGTTCCTCGGCGTGCCTGGGCGCTGAGCCGCGCGCGAAGCTCCGCGGTGCGGGCTTCTCCGGGACCTTTTGTCGCCGTCCAGAGGGCGGGGCCGAGCGCCGTCACAGACCCGGCGAGAGCGCTGATTGGGCGCCGGCGGCCGGCCAAGGCTCGCGGAGTGGGGCGCGCGGAACCGAAACTCGTGGGACAGGGCCGGTAGCCCCCGGGTTCTGGGGACTCCTTCCAGACTGGCTCCCTCTTGCACTCACGACCTAACTAATTAAGCTTTTAAGTGACCCTTTTTGGACCATAGAGGCCGAGGCGCGGCCGCGCGAAAGATTCTGCACCTGTCCGGACCCGGGCACGTTCCCTGTACTCCGGGAAAGTTGTTTGTGGAAAACCCGTTCGGGCGAGATTTCGGCCCCTGTAAAGGGCTGGAGATCCGGAGACCTCGGTTAGCTGTTTTCATGTATTCTGCGGAGTGTGCGCGCCTCGACAGCCTGCGGATTCCTCCCTAAACTCCTAGAGCCATCGCCCACTCGCCACGACCCTCCTCTTTAAATGGCACGAATCCCCTTGGTTTCAGCAGGCGCGCGGGGTGGGTAGCAACCGGCGGGTCCAGATGCACGTTCCGCGGGCGCGTGATCAGAACCCCGGGCGCGTCCGCGCTCCGAGACCCCAATGGCCGTTGAGCACGCAGCTCCCAACGGTCGATGTGAAAAAACGGCGAAGTTCCCAACGTTTTCCTGGAAAGCCGGGTTCATGTCAAGTTTATTTCTCCGGCTGGAGCGTTCCTTGGACCTAGCTTCGTTTCATCCACCCAAACTTTGCCGCTTTCTTTTAAAGTACCAGGGTCCAGAGGGGGCCCAGGAAGGAGAGGGCGCTGAGTTCGTGGCGGAGCTCCGGCACCTCGACCCACGCGCATCGAGAGGCGGGGGTCAGGGAGCAGCCGGCCGGCGGCGTCCCCGTCCTGCGCTGAGCTCCGTGCTAATGCACTAGGCCCGCGACTCGCAACCTTAAAAAAAAAAAAATCTCACGGCACACATAATTACAAAATTTCTGTGGCACATCAAGAAATGTGTTTTGCAGATGTGACCCCCCCCCCCAAATAGGTATAATGTTGATTTATTCTCAGGGAATGGCTTTTGTTGTGTTAGCCGTTGTCTTTTTTGTTTGTTTGTTTGTTGTTGTTTTTTTTGACAGTCGAAGGGAAAAGAGGTGAGTGTCCTTGAATAAATAGTTAGGAATTGCATGTTTAAAATTTCCTGGAGCATCCCGGTTGAACATCGCTGCATGAAGCAAACGCATAGATCTCGCGGACAAAGACCACACTGGAAAACCTTTGGGTCCATACAGCCGGGCAGTTCGAGGATGGTAGGTTTCATCTACGAGCAGGTCCTCTGCTCGCCTGGGAAGGGGGCTGGTTGCGAGTGGTGGCTGCAGGCCACTCATCTTACCTGGCAGATGAAGGGGACCGCGGCGACCCCGTGGGGAGGAGGCCCCGCCTCTTCCCCACACTCGGTCTGCCATCAGCGCTCTGTCCCCGCCGTCCCGTTTGCCGATGCTCATCTCTCGTACGATCCCGAATCACATTACAGTCCCAGCAAAGAGAAGAAGGTTCCATTTGCCACAAATGAATCAAGAGAAAAAGGTGGAGAAGAGGAGAGGCAGCGGACGTGGAGCAGCTATGTCCCCGGCGCCTCCCCACCCCCCCACCCCACCCCCCACCTAAAAAAATTTAAAGTAAAGCGCCGAGCTATTGAGTTCTAAAAGTAATGCACGGGAGCGCTGTTAGCTTCCAGCCGCGCACTAGCTTAGCTGCAGGATTTAAAACGTGGGGAAAACTTTCAGTCTGATCAAGACCTCGGCTTACGCGGCACTGCGGGCCCCACGTCGCACCCTTGGGCTCTGGACTTGACTGTGGGCTCCAGCTCAGAGAAAGCGCCGAGACCGGAGGCTCCAGCGTCAAGAGCCAGAAGGCCCGGACGCGTCGAAGGAAACTTGGTAATTAGGCGATTTCCGTCTTTGGGCGTCACCAATGCGGTTTACAACGCCTGCAACTGTCACCACCCCGGGACTTTGCGGGAGGCTAACGCGTGGAGAACTGACTGCCTCATGGCACCAACAGAGGGCTCTTTTAGGGCAAAAAAGTATTGAGAGATCCCCCAAAGACCTTAGTAGCCGCGTCTCCAGGGCGGTTTGTGAGAGGCAGACGGCAGTGCCAAAGTGATTTGCCTTTGATTTTTCAGTTTCTTTCCCGGTGGGGTTTAATGTTGTTGCCACCGACTCTGGAAAGGGAATCACTTAAAGAAAAAAAGAGTCCTGGCTGGTGTGGCTCAGTGGATTGAGCGCTGGCCAGCCAGCCACAGGGTCCAGTGTTAGACCCCCGGTCAGGGCACATGCCTGGATTGTGGACCCGGTCCCCCTCCCCATCAATGTTTCTCTAGCACATCGATGTCTGATGTCTCCCTCCCTCCCGGCTCCCTCCCTCTGAAAACAAATAAATGAAATATTTAAAAATAAAAGAAAAAAAAACAGTTGAAATCAATATGAGGCATGAATTGTTTTAGGTTACACAAGATACAAACATTCTGCTATCTTTGGAGAAGAATCAGGAAGGAGGGGTGTCCACAGTTTCTGTAAAGTTATTTTTGTCTCTCATAACTCCTGATTTTTAAGACAAAATGTTATGCCATTAAATAATTTTTTTTTTTTTTTTTTAATGAAGCTGCTCTCCCCTGCAGGAAATTAGGCTTCAGGTAACCCAAAAGAGGCAGCCGAGTACCATTTGTCTTCTTTGGAACCTCCTAAGCAGGGAGGGTTCGTGAGGATCAGGCTACTTTTCAATTGAAAGTACAGCATCATAGGAGTGCTTGTTGGCTCTGCTGATGGCAGTCCCTTCCCCTATTCTTCAACAAACATTGTGACCTTGCAAAAGGCAAATTCTCAATGTTCTCTGAGTTGCATACGTTTCTGTAGTTGAAGGTCAGTTTTTGATGGGTCTCCAGGGGAACACTTCATAAAAATATGTTTATACACTAAAGAGGCTCACACTCCCACTAATAATTTCCCTGCCTGCATCAACTTTAGCTAAACCATGTGAAGACAATTGCTGTTAGAAGGAAACGCCCAAGAGAAATCTAACATTAGAAAGTTCTCCTTCCTAAACCAGAACTCTCTATTTGGAAAGAGGAGGATCCCTCTGGTTGCTAAAAAGGCCTCTCGTTTCCCAGATTGTGTGAAAGGCTGTTTGTTCAGTTCAACAAGTTTCGATGTGTAAAGCTTTCAATGCACACAAACGGCTCTCCAGGTCCCCAGGTCTGGTGATTCTGCAGAGCTGAGGCTGTCCTAGTCAGCACACACTCCATACTGAGAAGTTGAGTCTCACTTAGGCCACTGCTGCACTAGTGTCCCATGGAGAGACTGACACCGCTTCCCTAGCATCCCAACAGTATCCTGCCCCGTGCTTCTGGCACTGGCTCTGGCCCTCCCCTACTGCGCAGGCTGAGACTCAGGTGGTCTCTGCCCAAAGGAGACTGAAATTGGGGTTCTCTAATTGAGCCCACTTAGCTTCTGGGCCTCACCATTGCAGGGCACTGGGCCCAGACTCTCAAGGACAAGGTGCAGAGTCCAGCACAGATTTCCTTTTTAAGATTTTTAAAATTTATCTTTAGAGACAGGGAAAGGGAGGGAGAAAGGGAGAGAAACATCGACTTGTGACAGAGATATCGATTGGTTGCCTCTCGCCCCAATGAGGGACCTGGCCCGCAACCCAGGCATGTGCCTTGACTGGGAATTGAACAGGTGACATTTTGGTTCCCAGGCACTCAATCCACTTAGCCACACCGGTTAGGGCCCTAGGGACAGACTTTCTACCTCTGTAGTGTCCCTGCTCCAGGGAAGAGGCTTGGAAGTAGAGGATGTGACCGCAATATTGTGTGCTTCCTGTGTGCTAAGCACTCAACAAAGTAGTCTCTCACTTAATTCTCATAGACTCATGAAGTGTTATCTCCATTTTACACTGAAGGAAACTGAGGCTTATAACTTTGTTTCCATCACCGTGTCGGTGTGGATCACCACTCAGACCCAGGTTTCCTATCTCCAGGTCCACCACCATGGGGAAGGCCTGACCTGCCATCAGTTCAGACACATCATCTGTTCATTGATTGAGTACCTGCTGTATACTGGGGGCCCAATCCTGGAAGTTCAATGAAATACCTAACCCTAAACTTGGATCCCATGCCTTTTTAGATGTCATTTTGCTGCTTCTCAGATGCTGACAGGTCCGATTTTTAACATCAGTTATTTTATTGCAATAGAAAGGTCTGGTTTGGTTAATAGTATACCCTCACCAGGAAGTCCCCAGCACTTGAGTCTCCAGGAGTCCTACACTGTCCTTAGTTAGACACAGGAGTCTGGGGCAACTCAACGTGCTGCCCGAGGGCACAGAGTCAGAGTCAAAAGCAGAGCCCAGGCTGTGTCCCATACCTCTTACCTGTTAGGACCTTTTCCCCTCTGGGTCCTAACCCTGAGCAATGTACTGTTCTAAAGTTATGTTTTTAAATTATTACCCTCCTTTAAGATGATTTTGTGGTGGTTCTTAGATTTTTTTTGGTTATTAAATCATTGAGCACATGACAATAATCTTAACTGTTTTTCTTCTGTTTGTTTTTTTTCTTCAGTTCATTTACATATACTCAAGTCTAGCCCCAGGGGCACAAACAGAGGCCCAAACTAGCTAACTCGAGGTAGGTAGGGGGAATAAAGGCTTTTGTGAACTTCCCTCTGCAAACAGAAGAAAAAGAAGAGACTCCTTTTCATGGAGCCTCCTAACTCAGTGCTACCTGGAGTGTTAGGCTAACATGAATCAATTACCTCCTGGAAGGAAGACTTTCCCCGTTTCCTGGTTGGCTAGCACCTTATTCCGAGGGCCTCAATCCTGCTTATTGTCTTTGGAAAGATCGAAGGCTGCCGCGCCAGCCAAACAAGAAACGACTGAAGCTGGGGGAATTTTTTTCCTCCCAGTAAAATAAAAACACTGGACAAAACAAAGAATTTGCATTTAATGCTATGAAAAATCATGACCAAAATGAATATAGTTTACTATATGTTATTAACTTATTGGTTAAGCAGCAGTCATGCAAAGAAGGCAGAAAGTCTGTAGGCAGTAGAGAGCCATGAGAAGCTTTCAAGAAGAGGAATGAGAGGATCCCAGGTAGCCCTGGAGGCGGGTGGAGACTGGATTAGAGGGAGAAGGGAGAGAAACCGGAAGTAGAAACCAATCAGAAGGCCACTTACACTTAATCCAGGGAAGAGAGGAGAAAAGCAGCTAGACCAAGGCAGTGGACAATGAGATGGAGGGGCATGGAAACAAGTAGAAAGGTATTTCTGGAGACAAACTGACAAGAAGTAGTGACCTTGATGTGGTGGTGGTAGTAGGAGAGGTAAGAGGAATAAGGTGGGACCAGCGATGACTCTGAAGTTCCTTGCTGGAGCAGCTGGACAACCAGTGAAACCCTTCACTAAGAGGGGGAAGAATAAGTTTAGGGATAAGTTTCTGGGAGGAAGAAAATGAACTCAGTTTTTGGGTATACAGAGTTTGAATAGTCCATGGCTTTTCAAAGTGGGGATGTTAAGTAGGCAGATACATAGATCATAGGCAGATACATAAAACAGATCTCTGGAGAGGAGTCTGGCCAAGAGATAGAAACTTGGGAACCAGAAATATCTGGGTGGTGGTTCAGGCCTTGGGAGTAGATGAAACTGCGTAAGGACAGCGTGGAGAATAGGATGAGAAGGCAGCCAGAAGAGAGCCCTGCATAAAGGACGGCCACACGAAGTTGTCACCAAGGTGCTTGAGAAGGAATGAGAGGCTGAAGAAAGTCTCACTAGGAGGGCATGTTCAGTAGTGTCAAATGCAGATGAGCTAGCAAGAGGGTCCAGGGACCACAGACTAGGCAATAAGGAAGATGCTGGAGTAGTTTCACAGAGTTGGGTCACTGAGGTTGAGAGAGTATGAGTCCGGCAAAGGGAAGGGCTTGGCAAAATGGAGTCTTTCAAAAATTTTGCAGTAAAGGAAAGGAGAGGATCAAGTGAAAAGTGTCTTGCTGTTTATTTGCATTTTGTTTATTTTAAATGGAGAGCACACGAGAATATATGCACATAAAGGGAGGGAGATCAGGGAAGAGGAAAAATACATAGCAAAGAAAAATAGGGTATCTGATGGACGTCAGTTCCAGAAGAGATGGGAAGCAGTGCCATCAAAACTACGGGTGAGCAGTTAGAACTGCGGAGTAAGGACCTCTGTTCCTCTGAGACAGGACAGGAGAAAGCAGATACAAAGTGTTGCTCTGGGAACATTTGGAAGCTGGAGTCAAAAAAACTCTGCTGCCTTTACTTTAGTTTGTGCTGTAGACTCTAAAGAAGAAAACTCCCAAACCCAACCAGGTGGTAGAGTTCACATTATGCCTCAAGAAATTCATTCATGTATACTGGTCATTTGCTTATGTAAAAATCTAGATAAAAAGTGAGAGTTTTTAGTTCTATTCCCATTCAGAGCATTTATTTACATTAAATTTTACACGCACATTCCTAGAAGCTTGATCTTTTTCCTCATTTGTTAAGTAACAACAGGCTCTCAGTGACGTGAGTTTCTAGTATGAAATCAGGGGTGTGGTGAAGTGCTGGCCAGGGTGACACACTAATGATAGGCACTAAGAAAAGTCGGGCTCATCAGAGTAATTCATTAAGATTCTTAATCACATTTTTATCGTATCAAATTACTGTGCAATCACCATACTATTTACCATGGAACAGAAAGTACTGATAGCTCATTAAAAGTGGTTCAATGTTGTCCCCTCAACTAAAATGTGAAGATAGTTGTATAGCAAACCTTGAATTTAATTTGAGTTCAAAGTATTATGACATGGTATCACTACCTTTTCAAAGTTTCTCCTACTGAGAAGTAAAATATTAAGATATTTTCCATTTTTCCAAATTCCGTGTGAGAATACTACAAATGTGTTAGAATTTCCTGACATTGTTTCTTTGAACCTGAACTTGATCTGTATGCTTATGCACAGGGATTGTTTAGAATAGGTAATATGATGTTTAAAAACATTGAAAAAGAAGAGTAAGATGCTCTTCAAACAAAAAACAAGGTTATGCCATCTTGGATTTTGGGATCAGAGAGAGATAACTCTAAAAGTTAGTATGTTATTAAACAAATCACAGTTTATCACGTTTTTAAAGTACATGCCTGACAGAAAAAAAGAACATGATCAAATGTCTATAGTTTATAAGGGCCACTTCTCTTGTCTGTGTCAGTACATCTTGTACTGTCTTCTGCTTTCGAGTGACCCATTTTTCAGGCTGGTATTCAATCCACCAAGCTGGTGTTCATTTTGATGCATGTTTTCCATATGCTTTTATCTTCTGTTCAATTTTGCATTTTTACTAAGAGTAAGTTTCCCAAAGCCAAAGCTCTTTAGCCACCTACTAATGTCTTTAACTCAGGAACATCTTTTATCTGGAAGTCCAGCACCATTTGTCCAAGCACTTTGCCCTGTTGAATGAAACAAATAGGGAAGTACTGAGTACGAAGAGAATTCTACTATAGCTACAAATGTTCATGTCACACGTTTTTTAAAAAGTGTTTGTGATAGAAATAATTTGGATAAATAAGATTTTATTTGATAAAACGACAACAAATTTCAAAAACATACCAAGGGAGCACACTTGTAAGTAAAATATATCACTAGTAGATGAATTCTATGTGACGAACAAAATTACAAAAGCTTAAAGTGTACAAAGGACATACATTCCCAAATCAGAAACCCTCAATGTTTATATGGGGATGTGCTAGTTGCAAGAAAATAGAAAAACAATTTTTTAAAAGATAATAAGAATCACATAAGACCCAAATGAACAAACATCAAAGTATTGAACATGTAAAGGAACTGAAGTATCTCTTTCCTGCTAGTGATCCACCATAAAACTACAAGTATTTTCATTTCATCAGTGATGCCTATAGGTTATTGGCTTAGACAAGATGCATAGCTGCAGATGTGAATTGTTTTTGTCAACTTTATAATCCTTTCCTTTATCCGCCGGCTACTGTATAGCTTAGGATGACTTCATGAGTTTCAGATAATTCAAAGGTCAGATTTTTTTAAAAGATTTTATTTACTTATTTTCAGAGAGATGGGAAGGGAAGGAGAAAGACAGGAAGAGAAACACTGATGTGCCAGAGACACATTCATAGGTTGCCTCTCACCTGCCCCCAACTGGGGACCTGGCCTGCAACCTTAGCCTGCATGTGTCCTGACTAGGAATCAAACCGGCCACCTTTTGGTCCGCAGGCCGGCACTCAATCCACCAAGCCACACCAGCCAGGGCCAAAGGTCAGATTAAATAGCAGGCAATATTTAAGGCTAAGGGACACAGTGAACTGAGTTCAATTACTGATTTTAGTTCCTTCCTAGGATGACCCAGATATATTTCAACCCAATTCCATAGTATCTGGCTTCAGGTGGCTCTGGACCATGACAGTAAGATAATAATTTTCTTTACTTCAAATAATAGCTCTCCTTAATTTATCGAATACCAAATACTCTTTAGTTTCAAGATTAGGTCATATTTGAACTATTCTCTTAAATGTCAAGATACTAAGTTTTTTCCCTTGCTATATAATTTTCAAATCCTCTGAAGTCACACTCATTAAAATGAAGATAATGATGTTTTACTAAGAAGTTATCCAAAAAGATTTTATTTTTCCCCCGTTCTGAACTGAGAGCTCTGAAATATTAGTGTACGTGTGATGTTTCACAGAATACTGTTGATACAGGCCGATGTCCACAAAACACGGGAAACAGACACCAAAGAGAAGCCGTCTGAGGTTTGGATGCTTACCTGTGGGTCACTCCTCAGGGAGGCCATGCCTCTACCACTCAGGGAATTTTTCAAAATGAAGTTTAATGCATATATTCCTGGCAATTCGTATCTGCAGAGTTAAGAAAAGAAAGATACATTATAACAAATTTTACCAAATGTAAAAACTGATCAAGAAAGTCTCTACCTCCCAAAGAAACCCAGAAGTCAGTCTTAGGACATCCATAAAAAATTTAAGGTACACAATTCAGATTTAAATGTACATATAAGTAGATATTTTACTCAGAAATGTAGTGAGTGAACAGCAAGGCTACATTCACCCAGAATATCTTTACTCAAAAAAGAAAAGCACTTAGTAAATGGGAAAAGGAAGGCAATTTTTTGTTGTAATTTTTAATTTTTTAAAAAATATATTTTATTGATTCTGCTATTACAATTGTCCCATTTTCCCCCCTTTATGCCCCTCCACCCTGTGCACCCCTCCCACCCTCCTTCCCCCTCTTTAGTTCATGTCCATGGGTTGTATATAAGTTCTTTGGCTTCTACATTTCCTATACTATTCTTAACCTCCCCCTGTCTATCTTCTACCTACCATTTATGCTTCTTATTCCCTGTACCTTTTCCCCCCTCTCCTCACCCACTTCCCTGATGATAACCCTCCGTGTGATCTCCATTTCTGTGATTCTGTTCCTGTTTTAGTTGTTTGCTTCATTTGTTTTTGTTTTTGTTTTAGGTTCGATTGTTAATACCTGTAAGTTTGTTGTCATTTTACTGTTCTTATTTTTTATCTTCTTTTTTTTAGATAAGTTCCTTTAACATTTCATATAACAGGGCTTGGTGATGATGAACTCCTTGAACTTGACCTTATCTGGGAAGCACTTTATCTGCCCTTCCATTCTAAATGATAGCTTGGCTAGATAGAGTATTCTTGGATGTAGGTCCTTGCCTTTCATGACTTGGAATAGTTCTTTCCAGCCCCTTCTTCCCTGCAAGGTTTCTTTTGAGAAATCAGCTGACAGTCTTATGGGCACTCCTTTGTAGACTACTGTCTCCTTTTCTCTTGCTGCTTTTAAGATGCTCTCTTTGTCTTTCATCTTGGGTAATGTTATTATCATGTGTCTTGGTGTGTTTCTCCTTGGATGCAACTTCTCTGGGACTCTCTGAGCTTCCTGGACTCCCTGGAAGTCTCTTTTCTTTGCCAGATTGGGGAAGTTCTCCTTCATTATTTGTTCAAATAAGTTTTCAATTTCTTCCTCTTCCTCTTCTTCTGGCACCCCTATAGTTCGGATGTTGGAACATTTAAAGATGTCCTGGAGGTTCCTAAACCCCTCCTCATGTTTTTGAATTTTTGTTTCTTCACTGTGTTCTGGTTGAATCTTTCTTTCTTCTGGTCCACATCATTGATTTGAGTCCCAGTTTCCTTTCCTGTCACTGTTGGTTCTCTGTACATTTTTCTTTATTTCACTTAGCATAGCCTTCATTTGTTCATCTAATTTGCGACCATATTCAACCAAGTCTGTGAACATCCTGATTACCAGTGTTTTGAACTGTGCATCTATCTGGTAGGTCGGCTGTCTCTTCATCGCTTAGTTGTATTTTTTCTGGAGTTTTGATCTGTTCTTTCATTTGGGCCATTTTTGTTGTCTTGGCGCACCTGTTACGTGTGAGGGGCGGAGCCTTAGGTGTTCACCAGGGCGGGGCAACCACGTCGCTGCGTTGTGACGCTGTTTGTGGGGGAGGGTCCGAGAGGGAACAATGGCGCTTGCTCCGCTCTCTGCTGGTTTTCAGTCCCTTTCCCCGCTACCCACAGTCAAATTTGGCCCCTCTGGTGCTGATTCCCAGTGGGTGGGCTTGTGTATGCTCTAGGACCCTGTGGGTCTCTCCAACGAGCTCTCCTGTGAGGCTGGGAGTTTCTCCCGCTGCCACCGCCTCAACCCCCACAGGTGTTTTCAGTCAGAGGTTTGAGGCTTTATTTCCCCATGCTGGGACCCTGGGTTGCATGTCTGTCTCACTCCCCAGTTGTTCCTCCTGGTTTATCCGCACGTGAGTGTGGGACCACCCAGTCCGCCAGCTGCCGCATCGCCGAGAGTCCTCTCCATCCAGCTGCCCGTCTCCACCTCTCCCTACTGGTCTGGGTGAGTGTTTCTTCTTTAACTTCTTGGTTGTTGGACTTCCATACAGTTTGATTTTCTGTCAGTTATGGTTGTTTTTTGTTTTTAAATTTGTTGTCCTTCTTTTGGTTGTACGAGGAGGCACAGTGTGTCTACCTATGCCTCCATCTTGGGTGGAAATGTAGTTTTTAATTTTGACATAACCATAAACTTCCAGAACAGTTGCAAAAATTGTAGCAAGAATTCCCATATGTTCTTCACCCAGCTTTTCCAAATTTTGCTTTATCCTTTTTTTCTATACTCTTCTCTCTCTCTGTGCACACACATACACACACACTTTTTTCTGAACTGTCTGAGAAATGTTGAGATACGTTGCGGTAAGTTGCAGATATGATGACCCGTAACCCCTAAGTTCTTCAAAATGTTTCCCAAAAGTAATGACATTCTCTTACATGTCACAGCACAGCTATCAAAGGCAGAAAATTAGCATTACTACCGCTCTCTCATCTACAGATTTACTTAGATTTTGCCAATTGTCCCAGGACTGTTTGTTATAGCAAAAGAAAAGTGTAAATCAGGCATTGCAGTCAGCTGTTCTGTGTGGCTTGTCTCCTTTAGAACAATTCTCAGTCGCTTTCTTTCATGGCACTGACATTTTTGAGGGATGCAGTCCTGCTATTTTATAGCACCTCCATCAATGTATGCATGCTGTTTCCTCATGATTAGATACAAGCTTTGCATTTATGGCAGGAATGATACAGAGGGATGGTGTTTTCCTTTCCTGTGAGTAGGCACATGATGTTGATTTGTCCCATGACTAGCAAGGAAGAGAAAAGCAGACAATGTCTGACATCTGGGATCTGAGAATGCCACCAGCTCGTACCAGCAATTTTCTACGAAACTACCAACAGACATAATAAGCTCAACCTCCAGAGATGGTTGGGGTCTCTCTTCCTTCTCTCCTGAGGAGAATCCACCACTCTGTGTATGCAGCAGCTTTTCCCGCTTGTCCCCTCTGCTAAATACAACCTGCTTTTCCACTTTAAACTCTTTCCTTGGTTGATGCCAAGAACCCTCCTGGCTAAGGGGCATGAGGGTCCCCATAGGGACTTGCCCCTTGGGCATCACATCCAGAATTATTTAAGTTAAAGATCAGAAGAATGGGAAGAACTGTAAGGCAGTGATACCTAAACAGTGGTCTGTGGGCAGGCAGCATCTACAGAGCCTAAGAGCTAGTCAGAATTGCAAATCTGTATTCCTCACCTGGACCTACAGCAACCAATCTTAAACAGGCTCTCTGAGTGACTGTGGCGAGCTCAGGCTTCCTGAGTGCTGCTCTAAAAGGTTTCTGCTGGGAGGGGTGTACTCCAAATATACATCAGAAAAGGTGGGTCTTTATCTTTCTCGAGCTTGCTAATCGGAATGGCACTACATCTGGACTGAAACTGGTACTGCACAGCATTCGCTGCAAGTGTCCATTGGGCTTCCCAGCCTGCCTCACCTGCCCCCCACCAAATGGGAGCAGCTCAGCCTTGGGGGTGCTGAGCACTCACCCTGAGCGCTTACTACTCAGCAGACTACCAGCTGATTTTAAGAAAGGTGAAAGTACTGTAAAATGTCATAGGGAGGAGGAAAAAGTGACAGGAAGGTAAAAATAGTGGCAGAAGTAGTGAAATAGGTAAAAAAGGAAATGTGAACATGATAATATAAGAAGAAAGAGAGGAGATCACATCTAAAGTCAGAACTGAGTTCAAAGAGAAGGGAAGGAAAAGGAGTTAGGAGGTGACATGTAAGGGTGCCACTGTAAGGGTGACATGAGGCAGCCCCTGAAAAGTGTGACAGTGTTTGGCAAATGGCGAACACCGCTCAAGGGCTAAGTATGGCCATGACTGCGAAGAAGAAGAGCAAAGTGAAAGAACAAGTGGTAAGAAACCACATTAGCTAACCACATCCCAGCGGCAGCCCTTTCCAAAGAAAGGCAATATCCAGGTGGCTTACAGTCTTTCACAGTTAGTGGTTATAACACGGCTGGTCTGTTATATGGCATGCGTGCACACACACAGTGTAGTGTGTGCACGTAAAATCACTAGAAAATGTCTGTGGTATTTATTCCCTTTTTACTGTTCAAATTGGATAGGTGCTTTCATTGGCATAGCCAGGCCAATTTCAAAAAGTCATCTTTAAGTTATATTAAGAATAATTTTTAAAATAAATATTTATAGAGTAGCATTGCTACCAACAAACTCTTGTCTTAAAGTGCAACATACTTTAAATTTGACAAAAGCTCATAAAAGTAGAAAAATCCTGTTTTGGCTGACTTAGCATGCCTAAACAAATGGGGTGCCTCCTTAATTACTCCCTTTAATGCACTGAGCTTGGTTTCAGTATTCATTAGAGATCAGACTTCCAGCAGAATTTCCTGTTGGTTTTGGCTAAGTTATTATTGGTGCATTATAGAGAAAAATAGAACAAATCAATTGATTATAACCTGGAAAGTATTCAATGAAAACACAAGAAAGAAACACATCTACCTAGAGTCTACCAACGGAAACAACCAGTGATCAGACTGAGTATCAGAATACACCAGTGAAGTTCTACTGTCTCGTTGGCCTGTGTTGGTAACGAGAGGCACCACATGGGTGTGTTCAAAGCAACTGGAAACATATGTACACCTTCTTTCTCAGTGAAGTGACCAGATGGCCCCAAGTAAAGAATGTGTCTTTTCTCCAACTTTACTTATCCAGAAAATAAAAATCTCAAATGCAAATGCATTATAGCTTTCATAGTTTCATCTTGTTTGAGCACACCTAGAAAATGATGCTACACAAAGGAAATGCCAGTCCTTTAGGAACTGATCTAGGCATTAAGTCATTCAAAGATATTCAAAAAGTTGCTTTTGGGGGTATTCCCTAGTACTGCTATCAGTACTGGGATTGGATTCAGATCCAATTACTTTACTCTGGTGAGTTTATTAGGAAGAATGCCAAACCATGTTCTTTGTTCTCAAGAAAATTTCAGCAGTGTGTGTGAGTCGTGTGGGAGATGAATGGGCGGTGGTATTGCTGATCAGAAGGCAAGCCGTGTGGTGTCCACTTGCTTCTCTGGTTAACAAAATTAAAACACTGAACTTCTAGGTCTACACGTTCCCTAGGGGTTGGTTCTCAAGTATGGATTCCAAGATTATCCAGATATTGACAATGGCCCTAGTATTTTCAAATTAGTCTGAAGTAATGTTTAAATTCAATACCCCATGCTGTTGATGCTAATTAGTTCAAATGACTAGGGCAAGTTGTTAATGAGTACAAAGTTGGAATGGCACAGGGTAATTAGTTTTTCAGTCCCTAATGCAAATGACTTTAATCCCAGCACATCCTAGGAGTAACAGAAGGGGCAGGATGAAAGGGTGGGAATGATCTGGTAGGATTGTAACAGCCCTCAGAGACCAAGAGGCACGCACATCTGCTTAAACATGCAAACAGCGGGTGGGTTTAGGTGGGCAGAAATCTGTAACTGAGTCCTGCTTACACAAGATTAAACTTCATTTAATGCTGAATATTTAGGGAACTATTCCACTCTTAGAGAACATACTTTATTACTTTTATTCAAATGCTGAATTTTCACTGAAACCAAATGAAGAGGAGCATACTGGATGGGGCACAAGTAGCTTTACAGCTGTGACACACGGTTTATTTCATGCATTATTCATTTATTTTTATTTTCAGTTACAGTTGTCCCACTTTCTTCCCGTTGCTCTCCCCTGCCCCACCCCCCACCGCCCACTCCCACAGTCAATCCCCACCCCATTGTCCATGCCCATGAGACCTCTATTTATGCTCCTTGAAACATTATTTATTTACTATTATATTATTTTCAATACAAACAACAGTAAACCTACTTTTTCCCCCACCCTGTATTGTCAGCCCTATGAGTTGGGTAGAAGTAAAAGGATAAGGGCTTATACCCAGAGAGTGGGTTTTAAAGTCAAAATCCTGGACGTGTGAAACGTTTCTGAATAACAAGGAGAGCATGCTGTGTCCTTGTTTATGAGTCTTGGAAGTTGAAAGTGTTGCTAGAATTGAAGGAAAGAAACCCTGAGTTCAGCACATTTGAGAGGTCGTTAGCATAATGAATCCTTCCGCCAGTGGCAGGTGAAGCAGTGGGTGCAAAGGGCACCTGGGATTCAAACGTGGAGACCGTCACGGAATGTGAGAGTGCCTGGAGGCCAGCAGGGGGAGTGGCGTGAGGACGGTCGAAGGTACTGGTCTAAATACGGAGAGAGAAAAGATCCTGAAGATATCTTTGAAGGCAAGGACCACCTCTTACTAAAAATTTAGATTCTCAAGTACCACCCAGGACTTATTTTTAACTTGAATCTCTAAAAACTGGGCTCTGGAAACTGTTTTTCTAACCAGACTCCACTGATATTTGTTCAACTAGTTTTGGGAACGACTGGGCTAAAAAATCTAGTGTTGAGAAAGGATTATATACCCTCAGTGTATCAACCATATTCAGTTGCAGGTAATAGAAACCTATTTTCAGCAGAAAGGTCTATAATTGGGAGACTTAGGTGCATATATAAATTGTTGTGAGAGCCTACAGGGTGGGATTCTACATGAACGTTCAAGAGTGACTTTCAGCGATTTTCAACGGTGTGCTGCAAGAGTTTTTAAAACATGCAATGCCTATTTAGTCAAGGGCACTGATCTCTTTGTCCTTAGACTGTCAAATAAAAAAATGACAATAGCCAACACAATGGCCATCCAGTGTGAATGAATCAAAATTATATCTATTTTTTGTCGGATCAGCAAATTTTACGCGTCCTATGAGATGAAAAAGGTTGAAAATCGCTGCACCATACAATTGACCCACCAGTAGGTGGCACTGCTACTAAAACATTCGAGAAGGTGAGGCTTTCAGAAGCCCCCACCAGAACAGAGGGTTGCAGGAACTTACTCCTTTAACTGGGATTCAGAGATTAACAAAGTACCACCTGAGCTGTTGGTTCCGAGAACACATCAGTTTAGTTAAAATTCAGCAATCAAGAAGCAAACACTGTATCCGATAGCTCTGGAGTCCCAATGCACCTGTTCCACTAGTAATGGAAAAACAGATGCCCTGTGCCTTGCTTCTCAGCACCTATAAAGCTGCTGAACATTGAGGTCTCTTCTGCTGCTGATGAAACACACTGCCCACAACTCCAGGGCCTCAACTGTCATGCAGACTTGACTGCACTACCACCTTCCAAACCTTTTGGAGGCATCTGACTGATAAAATCTCATTCATATCCAGAAACTTAGCTGCAGGAAAGGCCAAGAGTTTAATTTTTTTTAGCTTTCCAAGCTCTCCAGGATCAGAAGACAAATTAGTAATGGGATGGATGCTGGGTGCCGACTCACCATTACCCCCACAAGCATTTACTAAGCACTGTGCAGGCATCGAGTGCTCCAGGTGCCCCAGTCCCCAGCCCTCTTTCTCTCATTCCCCACAGTGACTGTTTTCTCCACTCACAATCTTTCCCCATCTCTTACTCATTTTTCAATTTT
This sequence comes from Macrotus californicus, assembly GCA_007922815.1. Lineage (NCBI taxonomy): Eukaryota > Metazoa > Chordata > Mammalia > Chiroptera > Phyllostomidae > Macrotus > Macrotus californicus. The sequence continues at coordinate 27,729 of VMDR010009476.1, forward strand.
TTTTTTTTTTTTTTAGAGAAAAAGAAGGGAAAGGAGAGAGAGAGAGATCTGTTCCACTTATTCATGCATTCATTTGTTGATTCTTGTATGTGCCCTGACTGGGGATCAAACCTGCAACCTTAGCATATATCAGGACAGTGCTCTAACCAACTGAGCTACATGGGGCAGGGCCAGCAGTGGATGCCTGGGTGGGCTCAAACACTTACTCATTTTTAAATCTGCTGGCATCTGTCCTTCCTCCCTACCATTCCACAAAAACTTCCTTACAAGATTACAAATAGACTCCTCGTGGCTAAATGTAAAGAATAATGCTGTCTTTATATTTCTTCATTTAACTACGTTATTTTAACAAAGTTGAGCTTTCTTTCTTGACCCCCCTTTTCTTGACCTTCGTGTAACCACAAACTCTCTGACTGCAGCTTCTGTCTCCTTGTCTTCTCTTCCTCTGATTTTTCCTCAAATATTAATGTTTCTAAGGTTCTATCCTGGTGACTGAGTGATCTTATCCAATGACTTGTTTACTATGTCTGTACTGATGACTCCCGAACTTATCTTTCTAGTAGATAGCTCTCTCCAGAGCTCCCTACACAGCCAAGTGCCTCAGTGTTTCCTTTGGAACAACACAGATACATGTCAGGCTTAACATGTCCAGAACTAAACTCATCTTTGCCTCAAAACTGCCTTCTTTCTACCCTGCCTCGTTCAGTGAATGACAACACCATGCAATTAGCTGCTCAACCTAAAGTTCAAGAGCACTTTGGACTTCTCCCTCCTCCTTATTCCTCATATCTAAATCCTCTTTATCCAGGCTCTTATAAATTCCTCGTATCTACTTACCTCTTTTCATGTTTACTGCTGCTATCTCAGCCTAGGCCACTGTAATTGGTGACCTCGATTACTTTAACAGTCTGACCCTGTCCCTTTCCCAAACATTCTATTGTAGCCACATTAAACACAGCTGTTTAATCTTCTATCTCCCCACGAGAGAGTTCCTCTTTTGTTATATCCCTAGAACTTGTCATGTAGCAACCAATAATCATGGGTTCAATCTCAAAAGGAACGGGAGAAGAGATGAAAGAATGTCTTTCATTGGGGAGAGTACAAATGAGTTGATATCTTCAGAGTTTTTGTTATGTTGAAGAGGTTGGTAAGAGGGAGAGGTTAAATATGAAGAAAAGTTTGTTTATCACAGAAATAGAATTCCACGGGGCACAGTAACAAGGCTGCAGAAATTGTACCTAAAACAGAGCTTCCTAACTTGCATGCCCTGGGGCATGCTGGTACGCCACAAATGGTTACAGAAGAAACCGGACCGTAACTGGGATGCTTCTTCTCAAACTTAGGTCCATTTGACCTACAACTCATGTTCTTCCTTTGATTGCCATAAAAATGAGATGATTTTACCTGCTTATGCTTTTAAATGTTTTTTTAATAAGGAAACCTAAAGATATACATTACAATTTTATAATTATTTTATATAATATTCTTAGAGATTATTTTAATAATGTATTTTTTGTTTGATATTATTAAATGTATATATGGGATGGAGCAAAAGTAGGTTTACAGTAGTTTGTGTGGAAAATAATACAATAATTAATAAATAATAATGCAGAATAAACTGTTTTTCATGCTCACAAATGTAAACGTGCTTTTGCCCCACCTTGTATATATAAGGTTTGTTTTCCTGACAAAAATACCTCAGTTGTGATGCAAATTCACTTCTTGGGGACAAAAGTTTTTCTTAGTCAGAAAACAAAAAGATATATAACTTTTCCTAAAATATATTTTTGAAGTTGCAGGTCTTTGTTAATCAGTATAAACCTCAACACAAATACACCACCACGATTTCATGCATTTGGAGGGAAAATATTCCCTGGCTAAGTGCAAAATTGTGTGGGTGGCTTCTGGGAGACCTTCGTTCTGAGCAGCTTTACCGTGAAGCATTTCATTTAGGAGTCCAGGCCTTCTTTCTGCAGTTGGCTGCAATCTACATTCCCCGAGGAGAACTTGGGCTGGTCATTGGGACCCAGGTCAGAGGGTTTGGAAGCAGAGAAAGACAAAGCCGCACGGCCCAGGGGCAGGTACTGGGGCACCAAGGACGAATGGACGTCCAAAGTCGCCCTTTCCTAAAGTATCCTCATTTAATTACACAACTGTTCACAAATGACCTTCACAACATATGTGAAAAAACAGTTGGATGAATCTTTCCACCCACATGAAAATAAAACTCGAAAAGTAAACCTTTAGGAACTAAGACATCATAACATAATTCTTATAATTCTCACACTTAAATAAAATTTTCTAATCTCCTCTCTCCAAAAGCTTTACCTTCCATTCTCAAAAATTCATTCTAATACCAATCAAAGAAAATGGACCCCAAATAATTTGATTTAATAATTCAAAGTATTTTAGATGCCTCTTCCCCAAAAAATCTCTAAAAAATTTAGCTACAGTTAATGATTTCCTTCACTAAAGATATTTTATTGAAAAAGGTATTTTCACTACTAAATACTAGCTCAAAAACTGATACAAAACATCTATGAAGAAGTGATCCAAGGGTGACAAATATTTATTGAGCATCTACTATGGCTTCCCTTTGGTGCTTAGTGCCCAGAAGGAAAGAATGTAAGGACGGAACTGAGGGAGAACAAAGCAAAGATAGGCTTTCAAGGAGCTGATAGTGCCAGAGAGTCAATACAACAACTTCAACACAAGATAAAGACAAACGCATGGCAAGCAAAGAAGGTGATTAAAGAGTAAAAAGCAGAGATTGTGTCTGTCTGGGAAGGTTAGGGATGGTTCACAGGGGGAGGGTCATTTGAGCTAGGATTTGTTAGGATAGACAGGAGTATTTGGTTGTGAAAAGACAGAGGGGAAGAAAGGCAGGTTGTTTGAAAGAGGTAGTGAGATTTGAGACCCGGAGTAGGGAAAGCACACGCTGTGTTCTGGGGATGGTCAAGTCCAAGCTCTTTAGTGTGGCAAACAGGCTGTCCATGCTCTGCCCAAGGCTCCCATCCTCGGCTTCCTCTGTCCCTATTTCCCACTTGAAAAATCTCTCTCTGTTCCCGAGCTTGGAATGCCCTTTCTTTCATCCCCTCCTCCTCCCTGAGCCACCTCCTCACCTGCATCTGAACAAATTGACACCCACTTGTTCTTCATGACTCAGTTGCAGTCTCCCCTACTTCCACTTCCAACTGCTCCCACCCGCTGCCCCATGCACAAGAAGCTGGGGTTTGATGCTTACCCTCGATGCTCCCCTAGGGCTAGGTGGCCCTCATCACTCAGTAATGGAATTGACTGTTCATTGTCTCTCTCTCTCCCTGGGGCTTGTTCACTGTTGCTTTCCAGTTTTATCACAGCCCCTTACATAGAGTAGTACATGATAAACATTTGCTGGTCATTGAGTGAATGGCAGAAATGACCTGGCTTGAGTGATGTGTGGGGTGTATGATGAAAGAAATAAACCAAGAAAGATAAATGAGAGATCACAAAGGGCACAAGTGCTGTGTGTGGCAGTCCATCACTGTCATCGGTCAAATATTTCTAGTTCTACCCCCTTTTGGTCATGCTATGACTACACTTCTCATGATGGGATGGGGTCCAATGTCTAGACCAGGCCACTAAGTTCTGAGCAGAAGTGATATATCTCATTTCCTGGTCAAAGTTTTTAATTGTTGATGCAAGACACTCCAGAGCTCTCTCTTCCTTCTGGAAAGACTCTGTCAGCTTGAGTCCCCAAGCCACTAAAAGTAGCAGTCTCCCTGCTGACAAGCGATGGACATATGATATGAGCAGGAAATTAACACTTACTTTAATCCACTGAGATTGTGAGTTGTTTGGTCATGCATAACATCTAAAAAGTTTATTGTGTAAGTCATTGGGAACCATTAAGAACTTTTTCTATCAGAGCTAGGTTTTGGCACAACTAGTTTGAGCATTCTTTTTAATGACAGATTTGGGAAAAAAGAAGAGCAGAAGCCAGGGACAGCCATCAGGAAGCTATTATAGTAGTCTGGCTCTGTATTTCCCAAATTTATGCTCTATGGACCTCTCATCAAGGGAATGTGAAGTCAATATAGCACCAGAAAAATGCTTCCATAGTAAGATAAATCTGGAAAACTCCATATAACATATATTGCCTTTAAAAGAAGATATTTGCAATATAGGTTAGCCAATAAAAGGTCTGGAGAGGGTACTAAGTAAAAATAGATTCTTAACTTCATCTGATCTAGTATCCATCACCAAAACTCATTTGCTCCTGGAGAGTTACTTATCTGTTTGTTTGCTTGTTTGTTTAGCATACCTTCTATGAACCTCTAGGAGACCCTCACTAATTTCCAAATGCCCAGGGTTGAGGACCACTTAGCTGACATTAGATGGGTTAACATTACAATAGAATCAAATCACACTAATAATATATGGCCTTCTCCAGTAACACTTAGGAACCTAAGATCAGAGTTTGGTAGTTTTAAGAGATTTAATAAGGAGACAGTGAAAGAAATGTCCCTAGATCTCCCCCCCCCCCATTGATTGAGAATATTTATAGCACCCCCAACCTGTTTCAGTAGATCTGTTTCCAGTAAGAGCAATTGCTAAACACAAATACAGTTGTCCAGGAGATTAATTATTGCCAAATCAGACATTTTTTATAGGCTATGCATGTCTAAACCCTGATTCAAAGCCTGGTTTTATAAGCCTGGCCCTTTGCCCAGGATGTGGGCGTGGGAAGGGCCCAGAGTGAAAGTTCTAGAAGGAGGCTAAAGTAAATCAGAGGACTTAGTCTCAAAGAGAGCCCCCTCCAAGCAGCACACTGCTCTCCCACACAAACGTGGTTTTGGTAGTTTGGAAACACAGCTGATGATTTGCCCCAGCAGATGCAATCTTATAAGTTCTGACATAGTGGTAGAGCCATCCATGGAAGACCTGTGTGTCTGCCTGGACAGAGAAAAGGTCTAAGTTAAACATAGGCTCTAATTGAAATAAACTTACAGGGACTGATATTTAGTACTATCTCAGAGCCAGACCTCAGCTCCTGCTAACCTGGCTATCTTATGTTCCTTAAGAAATTCTCAATATGCTTTGCTAACTCATCCGCTTATGACCTCAGCCTTCCCAAAGCCTGTCCTGTAGAGGTAAGCCAACGGGCTTCGACCTGTCAACAGCACCACCCTATTTTGACCCCAGTCTACGGGATCATAGCCCTCAGTTAAGCCTTGCCCCAGTGATTCTTCAGCTGCAACCCCACCCTATCTCACACAGCTCTCCCACTAGAAACACTGATAGTGATCTGTTTGGTATTCGTCACTGCCTGTCTTCATGAACTTTTGCATAACCCTTCTAACTGCAATGCTCTGCCTTCCAGTCTCCTTATTGAAGTGGAGTAGCATTTTCCCTCCAATAGCTATTGACCTGACATTTCCAAACATCTAAAATAAGTCAAGGCATTTCAAAAGGTGCACTTACAGTGTGAAAAGTGCCAGAAAGCTTTCCTTTGGGGTGAAGGAGTGCCAGACACAACGCAGAACCTCAACGCTGCTTTTAGTCAGGAATAAAATACCAAGGAGCTGAAACAGAGG